>JAULBZ010002218.1:0-19357 GCA_032360805.1 Neoturris breviconis
GTGGAGGAGAGATTTTTCAGTATATTTTCACCCAACTTGGCTAAAAATATTCTGAAAAATCTCTCCTCCACAGTGATGACTGGCTCTTAATTTGAGCCCTGATATTTCATCTGAACATTCATATGTATATCTATTTACAAAAAAATGTTTCCTTTTGTGTTATTAAGGTGGTATGCTTTGCCAAAATATTTGAGGAAAGTACTTTCTGACTTTATTTTCTTTTGGTTTTATCAAATCTTTTGTCTTTGTTCTGTGCACAAGTTGTGTTTACATTTAGCAGTTTGCATTTCAAAATAGTTTACCACATTTGAAACAGAAACACTCTGTGAGCTGATGCAATTATAAATCATGCGTACGAAGCATATCATGGCAACACCTACTGGCCAGGATATGCACTCGATTAAGTCTATGTGGAGAAGTGTGATTAATAGAAAATCCTCTACATGAAGGGTATTGTACGTATGTCATTTGCCAGCTCCTTTAATTCTTCAAAGCTTCAAATCTCGAAACTTTTAAGCGCAGATTCAAACTTTGTTGCTAAAAAATCACTACACCAAAGATATTATTTACTATTATTTTGAACACCGACTGATTCGTTTAGAACTTTATTGTGCAACAGCTTGTAGCTAGGCCTGTTATAATGGACACATGCCAATCAATTGTTAGTTTTTATGCATAAATGTTTGTTTTCTTTTTAGGGTTTCTAAGCTTAGTTTTCCTGGTTTATTAATTGCAAAGGACACGAGAAGTTCCAATGCCAAGGTATGTTAAGTACCGTATTTCCTCTAATTAGTGTCTGCACACTTATTTACTTATTTTCATAGGGGGGCTTGATAGAGGGGGCACTAAATATTTTCAAAAGGATATACAAAACGCTCAGTAGTAATATAAAGAAAACTACAATAAACTAGGCAATTTCTTTTTAATAAGTCACTCTCTGCAAGGCATCAAGGTCACTACTTGGCAAAGAGCTACAAAGGAAGAACGCAGTTTGCAAAGATGGAATACATGAATTAATATTAGACATGTTACTTTATGTCATAGTAGGTGGATTTGCATCTTGTTCTGCCAAATGGTTGCATGACTCGATTGAGACCAAGCCATAGTGTTTTAGTTGTATACAATGGCTGTGATGCATTCATCCATTACATATCTTTTGATACTTCAAGGGGATGTATCCGGTATGGGTTCCAAAATGAAAAAGAGGGGTGCATGTGGAGATCATGTACTATTACCCATCAATGCCATGTTGTCTTAAAACTATCTGTAAATATATGGTCATAGCATGTGTGCTCATAGCAAGAGTATATGAGGTTTTTGTACTCCAGTTACATTGGAGGTCTGACATCATTATTCACCTAAAACCTTAGCAACAGACTAACTTTAATAATAAGGATAAGTCTTTTTAGAAACTTGTACTAGACTGGAACCCACTTATTTTCTCCAAGTCCTACTCTGTGTTGCCTGGTTTGTTGCTTCTACTATTATATCATGGCTTGTAGTTTTTTGATCTAAGATGATGTTTGTAGCTACTCTCCACTGTCTGTTATAACAGATATTTATCAAGAGTTTTTTTGAAGCTGTCAGGTAAAGGTGTTGTTTTTTTGAGTTACACAGTTTTCTTAGTTTGCAGGGAGTGATCTAAAACATTTTACTCCATAGAAAAGATTGCTCCTTTCTTGTAGTTTTCTCATTTTTGTTGACTTTTTTCCTGGTGGTAGCGATAGAATGATACCATGTTCTCTGTCTACCGATTTAATGTTAAATCTAGGGTTTGGGAGGAAGTCATGTAGCACTTTCTATATATAGATAATTATGTATCTCTCCCTTTGTCTCTCTAAGCAATATGTTCATTGAACTTCCAATCATCTGTGAAGATAACACCTAGGTCTTTGACAGTTGTTTTGTTTTGGACAGATATGCCAGTTGAGTTGACGTAGTTAGTTATTCCTTTATTGAGAGAGAATCTGATGGCTTCCAATTTTTTTTCATTGAATCTCTGGTTGTTTTTCCTTGCTCAGTTGTATACTACTAACAGATCTTTCTGGAGCGACTCTTCATCTGCTTCAGCTGAGATACCTTTATAGATCTTAGTGTTGTCCATATAGGAGAGTAGGTGGGACATGATAATTAATTCATTTGTGTCTAATATAATGAGGATCGAGAACAAAAGTGGGCCAAGTACAGGTGACCCATACCTTTCTGATGTTTTCCCCATGATACATACAGCCTGCTATTGATGAGTGAGAAATTTGTAACCAGATTCCTAATTTTCTACATTATACCATAAGCTTTTAGTTTGCGTAAGATAACACCATGATCACATTTATCAAAAGCCTTGGCAAAGTCTAGATAAATAGCATTAACCATTCCATGTTTTTCCCTAGTAGGTTGAGTGCTTGATTGTAATATTGGATCAATTGTGTTAGTGTTGGTCGTTTTGCCTTAAATTCGTGCTGGGCTGAGTTAAGATTTCACCTTAAGATTTAAGGTGTTCTATCGTTGCTTCCTTTATGACTTTTTTTGAAAGCTTTAGTTAGATGACTGACTTGTGAGAGCTATATGACAGCAGTATTTTATACAAGGACGAATGGTAGCCTTGTATAGATGCAGGATACTCTCTAGGGAAATAAATTTTTGAGCTCGATAGGGAGAACCAACTTTCGCAGTTGTAGATTTGGCAAATCAGCTCATTATAGGTATTCCAGGAGAAGTCATTTGAAAAGGTTAGACCGAGAGGACAAAAATGGTTATTCTCAGTAAGTTCAACTCCATTCATCATAACGGAGGGCAGAAAAGGTCCTTAAATCGATTAATTGAAAGAAGTTTAGTTTGGAAGCACTGAAAATAACAAGCCATTTATTGCCCCATTCGACAACAATATGCAGGTTAACCTCAAGCTCAGTAGCCATTTCAATCTTGTCAATGAATATACATGAATATACTATTGAATATACTCTTATTTTACGATCTGAGAGGAGAAAAGGTTGTCTCTATTAAGGAACCAGAAACACCATAAGCATTGAGCCTATCAGTAATATTAATAAACTATATATCAACATCAATGAGCATTTGCTAGAAATATATCAGTGTGTATATACCACTATGGACACTAAATTAGGTGGTGTTTATTAAACTATTTTCATGTTTAAGGAGACACACATGAGTGCTAATTAGATGAAATATGATATCTTGAAATTACATTATCTTAAGTGTGCTATCATGATTTAGTATCCTATTGGTGACATAATAAAACCCAAATGACATTCCCTTGAGTTCATGATAGCACTTCCATTGATTTCCTGATTTTGTTTTGCTTTGGCTCTTGATAAGTACAGTATATTATTAGGAATATTGAAAGGAAACGGAGTACAGGCCATTAGTAGATCAAAATAAGAGTAAATAATCACTCTGGAGGAGGGATTTTTGTGTATAGCTTCAGGCTTTGTAACATAAAGCTATGCCCAAAAATGACTTCTCCACAGTGATTTCTTACTTTTCGACCTCTGTTTAACTGTTTTTAACCCACCAAACAAAGTTTGGATGGGTTATTACTATCACTTTTACAATCACTTTTCTTAGTTGATAACGTTGAATTTGCCCTGAATTTGCATTCTTAAGTTCCGCATTATTCAAGATTTTCAAGTGATTAATTACTGATTCGCAATCTTTAATTCCGCAAAACTAAGAAAAATGGCTTACTCGCATTCTTTAATTCCGCAAAATGTGCTTTTTCCAAGTTGCAATTCTCATTCTTTAATTCCATTTTTTTTTCTGCAAACACTTATTTAAGGTAGATTCTATGTACTGAAAAAACCAATCAAATGAAAGACCATGTAGATTTTCTTTAGGGATCCATGTAAGGCTGCCTTAGTTTATGAGTTTTTTCCAAGCAATGGTGTCTTTTCCAAACAAAAGAATATGAACAGCAAGTCTGTCATTTATATTGCAGGCTAATGCTTTGGGTATTACCGGAAACTTGAAAGGTGATGGTCAACAGAAAGGAGGAACATACGTTATTGACAAAGATGGTAAAGTGCTTCTGGAGTATAAGCAAAAAGGTTTTGGTGACCATCCAAAGCTTGGTGATATTTTATGTTCTCTTGGTATTGAAGGTAATAATAATATTGTATAACTACCTTTAAACCCACCATCACTCACGCATCTTCCCCACCCTACCCCTGTAGTTTCTTGTCTTCTCCCTAATAAAAGATATGTTGTCCTAAACATATATACATAAAGTATAAAGGTAGACCCAGTCCATCATCAAAAGAAAATTTAAAGTATCAAAGAAATGGTAAAAGAAAAAGTAAAGAAGGAAAACGGATTTATAGATAATGTTGCAATGCAAAGTCAGAGATATCAATGAAACATCAACATTGTAGAAAGAAAAATATTAATAAAATGACTCAACTAGATATCAAGCTGCTTGTAAATTCTGTGGTGAAATGTAGCCATTTTGAAAAGTACCTGTTACGCTATCTGTGCAAATAGCCTTTAGTTCTAATGTTATTCTGTATTTGTTTGTATCCTCTTTGACATCACAAAGGTTTAATTGTCCAAACGGGACCTTTTGTTTCACAAATGTACTTTTTTAGCCTCTCGTTACTTCCTAATTGCATGGCAAATTTCAGGAGAAGAGTTGTACTGACAAACAAACACAAATCCAAACTGGCACGTAAAATATTTATCTATAACATGATTTGTCCATAAAATATAAGATTCCACAATAGGGAAAATTACTCAGTCATTTTTGCCAAACAAAGTTTGGATGTGCTATTACTACCACCTTGCGGCACTTTTCTTAACAAACCATGTTCCTGAAATGCTACTATTTTGAAATTTAATACCAGCATGCGAGACAATATTTTGGAAGGACTCACCAAAAATATTTTGATTTCGTCCACTCATTGGCATCTTTTTCAACATCTTCTTCAGGGCGTATTTTGTCTGATTCGAGGTAATACTCCTCGATGAAGTTTTCCATACTGCACTTGAGGATGTTCTTTTTTTCACAACCAACAAAAAATAGCCTATTTTGAATATCATTTTATCATGGGTGCGCGGAAATTTGGGACGATGGAGGAAGTCTGGTATAATTGAGAACCTTGAAAGAGAAATTAAGCTCTATTCTTTCGTGTGACGTCATTTTCAACATAGATTTTGTACTTTATACAAATTTAGAAAATGTTAATAACTGTCTTTTATCAGATTCAAAATTTCCCCAACTGCGTGAAAATTAAAGGTGCGCGAAAATTAAGGGCGAAAATTAAGCGCAAGAACTTTATAGACAAACTTTTAAGTTAATGTAGTAGATGGAACTTGGATAATACTTGTTACTTTGTTATCAAACTCAAGTCTTACAGATAAGTCATATTATCAATTTCACACTCTTTTGCTGATGTTTAAGTTTTTACACATGAAAGTTTTAAGTTTAATTAAACTTAAAACTTAAAACTTTCATGTGTATAATAGTAAAATAGGAACTTCATAACAACAGTAATTGGATAAGCTAAACACTGTACCATTTTCACCTTGCACTGGAACACTCCTGATAAAACTCTATGCAATAAGTAATTTCGGACATGGCAGACAAGGAAGTTATGACTGAGAGATTCAAGCAATGCTATGAGGCTCAGTCATCATGTTTGTGTTTCACGATTTAATGTCTCTGACTTTTCTAACTGCTAAAACACAGCACAGCACAGCAGAGTTCCAGAGTTCTTTCTAAAACACAACGTAAAAAAACAGTTATACAAGAATTTTGAACAAAGGAACTAAACGAATCAAAAAAAACCCATAAAATTAAAGCGCATCTATGTTTTACTTTTCAAAAAAAAATAGCGCATGCTATTTATAAATAAGACGCATTGTGCATTCTAGTTTTCTTCATTTTACGCTAAACAGAAGATCATTTTATCATGGCCTTATGTATGTACTTAAAGGTCGTAAAACAGAATTGCTACACCATGAATAAGTTAGTGAATTTTTTTCATTAAAGAATGGAATTTATTCTGAGACATTATGTATTCTATTACATCCATTGTCTAGTGTTTCTTTATTTTTAAAGTTTTAACAGGTCTTTTATTTTTTATTGAAAGCTAATAAAAATTAATCTTATTTAACCTTTTAATGATTACATAGAAACTGTGTGTTTTAAACACATTATTTTATTTGTGAAAAAAAAGTAATTTTATTTCTTTATTATATTCATAGTATTTGTGCGTATTGTATTGTATTGATTATGAAGAGGATAACCAGAAGCAATCATTTAAACTACAATATTTAATATTTAAACTAAAAGATGGAATTATTTAGTATCTTCATGCCTGAAATAATATTTTCAAACTATTACTTAGGTACATTAAATTATCACCGTGACATTATAGCCTATAATAAGACTATAGCATTCTTTATAGTGTATAATATTATTTGCAAATCATTTCCATATGCTAGGTTTAAATCCTGCTTGGTTTGGTGTGCTACTTTCAATACTCTACTTTTGATTTTCATGTTTTTCATTGTTGAAATTTTGAAAACTCTATTTGCCCATTATTATTTTATATACCAAGCCTCAAGGGAACGGTTGAGCATCAGATTTTAAGAACTGATTCCTTTATATTTGCACCAGAATGTTGAGAACAAAAAATTCCTCATCCTAAATTATTTATTGTAAAAAAGACTATCTGTGACATTTCTTTTAAAGATGAAAAAGACTCCATGACAATATCAGGTAATAAAAATAGAGTATCACGGTTAGAATAAGCAGTGTTCAACAAAATACAGGTGCTTTTTTATGATGAACTTTCTTTCTATTTTAGGTGAAGGCGTGAGTACTGGTGTTGCTTCTGGTGGAAAATGTGATGAAAGTGCATGATCTCGTTAATATTCTTGTTATTTGATAACGATCTTACTGATTTTCTTATTGTGTTATGTTAGTGGTTTATGTTCGATTGTGTTTGACTGGTTACAGCTGGTTCTCAGAACTTTTCCTTCCATTTCTTTATTAAAATATATATGTCAATTGGAATTTAAAATTCCTTTAAAATTGAAAATTGGATTTCAAAAGAAAACTTCAAAATATATTTTAAAATAATTAATTTAGTAGATTATTTTTTAAATACAATATAGAAATATTTTTTTTTAATATAGCGAGAGAAAACTGTGTGAAGTCAAATTGTTAATCTTATCTCAATAGAAATGTTATATAGAGAATAGGTACATATTATCTTCATTTTATGAGTTTATGATGCCGATGGAGTACTTCTTTTAATTTTAAAGAACTCTTATTGGCTGATGTTGTTTCATGATGGCGATGGAGATATTATATATTATCTTAAAGAAAATTTATTTCTAAATTACCATGCAGTGTTGGAAGTAAGAAAAATAATCACTAGTAACTTGTTTTTGAAGTTATGCTCAAAAACACTCCTCCACAGTGGTTATTTGCTCTTTGTTTCAGCACTGACTTGCCCAATAAAGTGTGTGACAAAGTTTGAAGTAAGTGTAATAGTGTCTATGCTGGACATCACTTTGGTTGGCGATTAAATTCCAAGAAATTTGACTCTGTTTGCTATGGAGGAGTTAAAATAACTGCCGGTCATCACTGGTGGAGAGATCTTTCAAAATATTTTTAGTCAAATTGGCTGATATTATTCTGAAAATCTCTCCTCCACAGTGATGGATATCTTCTCCATAATGATGACCAGCAATTATTTTAACCCATGCATGTGTGACCTCAAGTAAATACTCATGTAGGAATGGGATTTTTGAACATAGCTTCACGCTTTATAGGAATATACTTCTTGTTGGGTGTACAGATGTTTTAGCTGCTGGTAATGTTGCATGGCATTGCACCATACAACCTATTGAACCTACATAAGCAAGCATTATTATTAACAATCAACTGTTATATAAGTCATATTTTTCCAAGGGAACAAAATTCTCTGTGCACAAGTATCAAACGGGTGTCCAATGTTCAATTTGCTAAAACAAACTGCTTTGACAAAATGGACAAAAGAATGATGTTTAACTCAAAAATTATTCTATATTCATTATTTCTAGCCTGCCAAACGAAGTTTGGATGGGTTATTTAGTTTCAAAAGTGGAGACTTTACCAAAATGATAAATTTTTGTTGACTTAGAATTTTTTCAATTCTCTTTACAAGAATCTGATCAGAATCATATTTGGACTTCGAAAATGTTTGAAAAATAACTTTTCTATGAGACATTGACTGTGAATCTTTTTGGTAGCCATTTTTCGGCAAGGCTTTCTCTTAAATTTTTTGAGATTTATTGATTAGAGATAACCCTAAATAAAATTAAGAAATTAAGTTTCCTTTTTTGTTTAGTGTATACATAATAATATGATGTATAATAATATGTGTGTACTAATTGTATTTGCTTGGTTTTACTTTCACTTGGTTTAGCAGGCTACTTTCAATACTGTCACTTTAATTGCTTATGTGGAGACATGAAACAGCTCTTCACAGTTTAGTGTTATCCTGTTGTCATAATATGTTAATTAGGGTAATAACTAACTATTGTTTAATTTCTTAATAGCGCTAATTAATAGCACTAATTAGGTGCTTTAGTTATTATAAGAGCTGTTCTCATTAGATGTAGATGAATTGGTGAACATCCTAAAAAGATTTGTTTATATGTACAGGTAACGTTTAAGATATTACTTTATTGATTCAATGATGTTGAAATTTATTTTGTTTTTACATTTAATAAGCCAATTTCAAAAGTGTTAACTGAACTCTCCTTCACTTCCTCTTTTCCATTTGGTTCTTTTTGCTTGATAACACTGTTGGATACCTATAAAGATGGAGTCGAAATTCTGTGTCAGTCATTAATCATGAGTCAATCAATATAAAATATCACTTTTCTACACAGATGCCATGTTTCATTTCAAATTTTATATTTTGCGAAATTTGTTTGTTTAATTACATTTACTAGAGAGTATGAGTGAGCATATTATCACAATAACAATCTATGTTATGGTCACAATAATGTCTTGCCACAATTATAAACATGCCTACATAGCTTTATGACTCTGTACTTGACAGTTTTTTGTGCGGTAAATATTTACCAGATAATTCATTACGTTTAACTTTAATAGGGTATATTGATAGCTCTAACGTTTATAAACCATCCTATAATATTGAAACTATAAGAAGTTACAAGACTAAAAGTAAAAAAGTTACAGAAAAATCATTTATTTGCTGCTTTATGCTCTTTGTTGTTCCAATTTTTTATTTGGTTAAGTCAATTTTCATTGGACTTTACTATTTTTGAATTGGCCAATAAATGGTGTCTGCAAGGAAGAGTAAAGAGTTCGAAATAAGAGTAAATAATCACTGTGGAGGAGTGATTTTTGAGCATTGCTTCAGGCTATGAAGCCTGAAGCAATGCTAAAAATATTCCTTCTCTACAGTGATTATTTGCTCTTATTTTGAACATGGAGAGTAAAGAGTTTTGGAATTGATTGATTTGTTTATAATAAAAAATCCTTTCCTGAAGAAACCGTGTTTAGAATATTTTAATGGAGCACTGGATTAATATTGCATCTATGTGAACCTTACTAAATATAGAACAATTATGCAGCAACATTTATTCTTGTATAGGTTGCTAAGATGCTAAAAGGTATCCCGGTGGGCAAAAACTTCAAAGTCCATCAATAGCAAAGACACTAGGACAACGTTTTTAATGTTGTTCTAGCATCTTTACTGCGTATTTTTTTCCACTGTTGTTATAAACATATGTAAACAAATAAAGATACCATAACTACTCCATGGCGACGAAAACTTTATATGCCTCATTACTCCTATAATTTGTCTTTGTGCGTCATCTAATGGTATTAAAAGTGGCGCAACGATTTATTTAAACGAAATGCCTATATGAAAAGCATATAAAATATTGTTAAACTATCCTTATAAAGGTAATGTCTATATATAACTGCAGGTACGACAATAGCTCCCACAGTCATCACATATGGAGCAGTGTTTCAAATACACTGCTCCACAAGTGATGTCTAGGACAGTTATTTGTCAAAAAAACTCTCAAAAATGTTCAATGTGGTGGACAATGTTGAAGTAAAAATGGATATATCACAATGCGATAAAGTTTTTCTTTGTAATTAGTTATTCTAGTAACATATTTATTGTATGTGATATTTGTGAGAATTTTATAACATTCTAGATGTATAGTTAACTTCTATCTCAATGAAGTTTGTAGTTCATTTGGTAGACTTTCTTACAGATAGTACTGCATAGATACAATCACTCTTGCTAACTGACCAAACCAATCTTCTAGTTTACTTTGGATTCATTCCATGCATGTCCATTGGAGATTTGAAGATTAGTTATGACAGGACAGGGGTGTGCTCCCAGTGGTGCATTGGCTGCGCCACTCGTATGGGTCTGCCTAAGGCCTGAAAAAAGTTTTTTACTATATGAAATACTGTACGGAATTGCTCCTATAGTGCCACTGGAGTCATTTTGTAAATGTCAATTGGAGATTTTAAGATTTTTGTGCCTGTGCATTTAGTGTCACATGATCTGCAGCCTTCCTATGGTCTTCTAGTCCAAATTGACACAGGGTAACACTGTATGGGATAGATCTATGGTAGGCACTATAAATTATGGAGACAAAATTTATCTTTATGATGATATTAAAAAATATAAATACTGTTAGAATCAAATCACATAAAATCACTGATTTGATAAACATCTCTGGATATCTTTTTTAATCTGCATGTGGATAATTTTAATAATAATAATATTATTGATTTAACTTCATTATTCTTATTTGCTGCACCATGGTAGCTAATTAATTAACATTGCACCCTGCTGGCAAGTAAACAATGAATGTGATAGTGAAGTAATTAACATTACACCCTGTTGGCAAGTAAACAAAATGAACGTTATGTAGATGATAACTAAACCTTTTATTTATCAATTTTTAGTTGAACTACGTCAAAAGAATCTAAAGCAATCAGGTAGGTAATTGGTTTTGTATATATATATATTATATTTACATACATACAAATGAATGGACAATCGATGCTCAATGCTGAAGAATTAAAGCATCTACATGAAATAAATGATTGACGCAAGTATTGTCTTGTGCTTGAAATAAAAGCATCATTGTTTTTAAGTGTATAATCATTGTAAAGGAGTAGTCTTTAAGTATAGCTTGATATTTCTTCATAATTGAGAAAACCAATCTATTGCAATCTATATACATTCTTTTATGTAAATGCACAAAGAACTCGATTCAATTGAATGAATAGGAACTTTAAAATACAGGGGAAGAGAATGAAATAAGCATAAATAACATAATGTTGAAGAGGGTCAAAAATCATATCCAGTGTTCGAAATGAAACAAATAATCACTGTGAAGGAGTGATTTTTGAGCATCGCTTCAGGCTAGAAAGCCTGAGGCAATGCTCAAATAATCCCTCCTACACAGTAATTATTTGCTCTTATTTAGAACATAAAAGACATAGAATATAAAAGCATTCAATGATAGCATTTTTTGCAAGTTTAAAATTAACCTTTGAAACCACAAGGATTATTATTAGCTAGATATAATTTATTTCAAAGCAGTTTAATGAATTTGTTATAATCTTAGTTAACAATAATTACACAAATCAATAGTCAAATATAAAGCAATTCCACTAAATGTTTGTTTATAAAAATGTAATTGATTATGTTCAATGACCTGTATGATGCTTACAAGTTTGTAGAAAATATTGAATGACTACTTGTCACATCATAGGGGAGTTTGTAGAAAATAAGTAGGTTGAATGAATACTTGTCGCATCAGGGGCGTTTGTAGAACATAAGTAGGTTGAATGAATACTTCTCACATCCTAGGGAAGTTTGTAGAAAATAAGTAGGTTGAATGAATACTTGTCGCATCATAGCGGTGTTTGTAGAACATAAGTAGGTTGAATGAATACTTCTCACATCATAGGGAAGTTTGTAGAACATAAGTAGGTTGAATGAATAAATGTCGCATCCTAGGGGAGTTTGTAGAAAATAGGTAGGTTGAATGAATACTTCTCACATCATAGGGAAGTTTGTAGAACATAAGTAGGTTGAATGAATATATGTCGCATCCTAGGGGAGTTTGTAGAAAATAGGTAGGTTGAATGAATACTTGTTGCATCATAGGGGAGTTTGTAGAAAATAAGTAGGTTAGGTGAGAAATAACCATATACATTATCTCTGAAGAAGTGTGATGTGTTGCAAACTTGTAATTGAACTTGTAAATCAATCAATTGCAAGGTCTTTGATTCAGTGCTCTTCCCCACAGATACTGATGCCTATTTCCATTTCTTTGAAAAAGATAAATAGAGATGCTGATTTTCAAATCTATATTAATAGGGTCTTTTGGATTTGTATCTGTGCGTCCGAAATACTCCTCCAAAACTACCAGGCTGTTTTCTTTAAAAATTGGCACTGTTGACCAAAGTGACATTGGAAATTTGCCTCATCCATTCGCCTCTCCCATTTTTGGGCTTTTTGAGGATTTTTGGCATGTAAAAATAGAACCACTGTATGTTTTTGACTGAAATTTGGTATTATAAACCGAAATCACTTGGAGCATGAAATCATATAATAATTCTACAAAAAAATTGCCTTGCTTATTTGCCTTGCTCATTTTTAGGCTTTTAGAACTGTTAATATAGAAGTGCTTTACGTTTTCCGCTTCAAACCAAAATTGCTTGCAGCATGAAATTATATAATAATTTTTTGAAAAAAGTTGCCTTTAGTCTCGGCTAATTTTTTGGCTTTTTTTTGAGGGTTTTTGGCTTGTAAAAATAGTAGAACCACAATATGTTTTTGACTGAAATTCATTATTCTAAACCAAAATCATCTGCAGGACAAATTATTTTTTTGAAATAATTGCCTCACTTATTCGCCATTTTGATGCTTTTCAAGGGGTCTGCCCAATAAGTAGAAATGCTTTATATTTTCCACTGAAATCTAATATTCCAAACCACCAGTAATTTAAGGATTGCAAATTTTAAGACAGGCAAGTCAGCAGCGGAACACAGGTAACAGGCAGGACCGGACTGAGGAATAAGCATAGGGAAGCCAACAGAACCAAAGCACCAGATAAGGACCATAGACAAAGGAAAGATCCCGGCAGAAGAAAGGCACGGGGAAATGGACAAAGGAAAAGAATCAGAACCCAAGGCACCAGACAAGGACCACGTTGTTCTAACGTTATTTTGCTGACTTTGAACAGGTTTTTGCCGGCTGGGTATCCAAGGAAAGATCCCCGACAGAGGCAAATGGGCAAAGGAAAGGCAACAGAGTCCAAGGCACCAGATAAGGACCACATGCAAACGACAAAGGAAAGAACCCCAACAGAGTAGCAATGGTACAAGAAGAATTTAGTCCCCTGATATAGAAATGAACAGTATGAATTAGGTGTTCAGGGCCTCTTTATTTGGAGCCCAATGTATGAAACGCGTATAGTTTGTGTCTCCTAGCGGATATCTCAGATAAAGAAAGCAATATATCGGTTAGGTTAGGAGCACGAAATGATATAATAATTTTTTGAAAAATATGCCTTGCTTACTTATTAGTTTTGCTTATTATTTTTGTTGCTTTTTGCGAAGCAAAAAATAAACGAGCACAGTGATTGCATTTGCGGAGCTCCTTTGGCAGCAGTCACGAAAAAATTCCCATTAGTTCAGTGAAAAAATGAGTCTACCATCTTGACAACACCTTTATTTACTATTATTATAATAATACTTGTGTCATTAAACACGATTTCTTTTATAGAAATATTCTTGACAAATAATTGTTTTAAATTATTCAAATAAAAATACTATAATAGTATTGCACGGACAAAATGTAAATTTCTATTCTTTCAAATACATTGTTATAACAAAGTTTCTAACAAAGAGATACAATGCAGTTGATCAATATTTTTTATATTTCTATAATACAACGTATTACACAAAACCTCAATCTTCTTCAGATGATGAAGGAAGATGATGATGATATCGTTGCCTCTGCATGTGGTCCTTGTCTGGTGCTTTAGACTCTGATGCCTTTCCTTTGCCCACTTGCCTCTCCCTATGTTTGCCTATCCTAGGCCTTTCTTCTGCTGAGTATCTAAATTCCTATGCCTATTCCTCAGTCCGGTCTTTGCCTGTTGCCTATGTTCCTCTGCCGACTTGAATGTCTTAAAATTTTGCTTGCGAACATAGTGGGACATCCACGCTCCGCAATCCTTAAATTACTGGTTTGAATGTTTGGAACCGATAAAAATAAAACTATTTTACATATTCAGCTGATTGCCCATTGAGATCATTATGGAGAATGGAATGGTATAAAATATTAAAACATTTGCCACACTTATTTGCCTCACCCATCTTTATTCTTTTTAAGGGGTTTTCGTTGGTAAAAGTAGAACTGATTTGGCTGAGATTTGGCATTTTAAACTGAGATCAGCTAGGGAAGAATTTTACAAAATTAGAAAAAAATCTTCTGGACAATTAGTTTTGACCATTTCTAGGCTTTATATAAAAACACCACGCTTATTCTACAGAAAGTTTTTCTTTCTAAACAGAATCACTTGTAGGATTGAATGCAATAAAAAGGAGTGGGAAATTATGGTTCTGTCACCATTTTTAGGCTTTATATTTAGTACCTAGAACCAAGTTCTTTTGTAATAACTTGGAAAGTGCCAAATATCAAAGACATACTAGATACATACAATGACCCAACTAATATTTTTGGTTGATCAGAGAACATAAGAATTTACTTAGATTATTATGTCGAAGATGTTGTTCTACCATCTTTACTACGACTTTAAACAAGTTTTTGTTCACTAGGTATCAGCAGTAGTGATCCTTATTAAAGTAGTTATCCTTATTACATTAAAGATAATATTGATTAAAGCTAGTAAAATAAATAAACTTGATCAAATTCAGCAGTAAAGATGCTAAAACAATATCGAATGGTGTTGTTCTAGTGTCTTTTACTGTTGACTTTGAACATGTTTCTATCCACTGGGTATAGCCACACGGAATTGAAATTCATGTAGGAGACTCTTAAGAATAGTGATGAGAATCATACATTTATAGTACTCGTTTTGTAAAGTAGTATTCTGCATATTTTCAATGAACAGCTTTAGATTTGTTTAGATATGTAGGGGTTAAAATAACTGCTGGTCATCACTGTGGAGGAAAGACTTTTTAGGATGTTTTCAGTTTGTAACCATTCATATAAGTAGTGTATTAAAGCGTAATGTATTATGCAAAACAATGATGTGTTTGCATAACTGGTGGATTTTGATTATAACATTTTGGTTTTCTTTTAATGTTTAATAATGGATTTATATGTTTGTTTATAAATAGGTTAACCAGAAGCAAAGTTTTCAAATTTATAAAGTTATATATAGGCAGTAAACATGTAATGGCTTTTTTAGTTGTAACTTTAAGATTGAACTGTTTAACTCAACTAACTAAAATTATGAACCGAACAAGAAAGGTATGTAGTTGACGCTTAAAGAATTTGCGCATGTACGTTTTAATGTAACAATGCAATATATGCAAACAGTGCTATGCATAAGCTGAAGGTATCATCCACAGTGTTTATTTGATCATTTCTGACACTGAACAGTACCTTCAAAAGGGTAATGTTATATCAATGATCTTAAAATTGATTATTAATGGATTGTTTGTTTTAATATAATATTTCGCTCTGTATTTACTGTTCAGTGTAGAAGCTAGTTAAGCTTATATCAACCCATGTGTTAATGAAGAAGACTATATACTTAGAAGCTAATAAGAACAGATAATCACTGTGTTCGATATAAGAGTAAATAATCACTGTTCAGGAATGATTTTTGGAGATAGCTTCAGGGTTTGAATTATGGAACTCATATTGCTTAGAAAAAGTTGTTAATTGTTAGAAAAAATGTAAATGTTTGCAAAGCTGAGCAATAAAAACAGAAACTGCTTAGCAATACTAGAATAATGATTCGCAAAATGAAAAATATGACCACTTAATTCGTACCCTGCAGTGTACTCCTATTCTGACCACTGACTTCTAAGTAAATCCTTTGCTCAATAATGTGGGGATCAGGTGTATAGTTGGTTACAGAGGAGTATACTTAAATTTCATATAAGAGAGTTTTATGTAGAACTGCAAATGTGCTGTTGCTATAATTGCAGTAGTCGAAATAAACATATATACAGTGTAGGGAGAAATAATTTTAGGCTTTAGGCTTTGTAGTTTAAACCTCTATTCAAAAATCACTCCTTTACAGTGATTATTTGCTCTTATATCGAACACTGAACTGTGGAGTAGAGTGAAGAGTCAATGATCTTGTGGTAGCATCCACACATGTGGAGGGAATCTATACTAAAATACACTCATCCACAGGTGATGTCCTGCAGTTATATTTAGGCTTTGATTGATTGTTTGTAAAATAAGTTTATTGATATATCATCTTTCACAGATACTAAACAAACAAATTAACCGAGACATGATATTGAATATATATATATTAGGGTTAATTTATATGAGGTAAAATATTCACCACAAAAGCTAAAAGAAGATTTTTAGCCTCATGGAATTCAACGTAATCGTTAATTTTTATAATATGCAAGCCTCAAAATAACTATTGGCTTCAAAGCTGAGCACTATACTAAAACAAAATGTTCCTCTACAGATGATGTCTGACAGTTATTTGGAAGCTTGGTATTATGCGGAGACGAACCACAGGTCTTGCAATTAATTCTTTGTGGCCCTTTTTAAATAGGTTTTGACCCAGAAATGTAATTGGAAAAAGTTAAATTTAGCCAAAACAATGGCTCGTTATGTCTACATAACTATTGACAGTTATTCATCAAAAAGACCTTTTCACGTTAAAACAAGGAGTTGGTTGTTCAATGTAGACCCAGTACAAAAAGGAAGTTATTGCATGGCAGCAAGTTCTACTTTGAGCAAGCAACGCCTTGTTTTCATATATTTTTGTGAATAGGTCTATTAAATCTTGTTGAATATAACTGTCTGATATCACCTGCAAGGAGCGCTTTTTTAGCATACGTCAGCTGCAAAGCTGAACTACTCAAAGCATACCTCCACAGGTGATGTCTATCTATTTATATACAAATCTTGTTCATACCGTTTAACAATAAATAATGTTGATTTAAACAAACAGTTAGGATGTCCTTGAAAATGTTCTTACTCATATCCTAATGAGCAAAGACTTGTTCAAAGTCTGCAGTAAAGATGCTAGAAACATTGTTCTAGCGTCTTTACAACGAACTTTGAACAAGTTTTTGCCAACTGGGATGCCACTGTAATGTTTTTATTCCTGTTATCAATTTTAAAAGAAATTAATCTACTGACAAAAATTTAAGTGACATCTGTTTGTATAATATAATGTTTCCTATGATACTTTGTTTACAATATTATTAAGTAACTTTTACCCTTTAATACAGCCTGGTTTTCATTAACTCACTGAAGCTACAGAAACTTTATGTTGCCCTTGTGACATACCATACATCTATATCTAACCAGGACTAACTGCTATCTATCCTGGAATATATTTGTGGTTAAAGGGAAGGTAATAATTAGCTGAAACATGTTTATGTAGAATTTGTAGGTTATAGAAACCATCCTGAAGTTATGTTTATTTAATATCTTCTCATTATGATGAAAGTTTTTAATGAAGGAAGATTGTTATAATATTATAAACATAAAAATTGTTATAATATACAAAAATGTCTGGATACAATGTAAGTTATAATTTACATGATATAGATAATAAATTATATTGATAAAAATTATGTAGATACATGTGTAGAAAGTGGTTTATATATACCTAGTATTTTATTTGGTATCTGTCGAAACATAATAATTAATTGTTATAAGATTTCTGTGGTTTTGTACAGTTACCACTTACTGTAACATAATAATATCTGACTTTATAGGAATTTTATTTGCCTGTCCTTTACTTGGACTCCTAAATGAGTCTTACCTCATAGGAAAATTCAAATCAGTTTGAAAATCAGTTCCTTTTACATAGATATGGCGTTTTGGGCAATGTTTCATATTGGATAGAATATTCTCTCAGAAGACGGTCTCTTTATAAAGGCTGGTCACTCATCATCATAAGGTGTATGCTACGACGATCGTAAGCCTTACAACAGTTTTAAGCCTTATGACAAATATCGAGATTTTTGAAATCGTAAGCTCTATGCCGTTCTAGTGAAAATTTAATACTTTTTCTAAATAAGATTACCATCATAAGTGGTCTTAAGGCGTTTTAAGGTTTATGCAAAATATCAAAAAGTTTTGATATCTTGCCGTAGACCTTACGTGGTTTGAATGGAATATTATGAACTATGAATTGTAAATTTGCTTGAAATAATCATCCTGAACAACATTATGTTTGTTAGGAATAAAAGTTTTAAAAATAAAGATGGCGAAGAAAGAGGAAGATATTTTAGCTATTACTGTGCAAAGATACCCAGCTCCATAAGATTTTTAGCCCATCAAACAAAGTTTGGATGGGCTATTGCTATCACTTTGCAGCAGTGGCGGTGGCCTGCTTTACTTAATAGACCATGTTCCCGAAGAGCTACCATTTTGAAATTCGGTTCCAGCATTCCTGGCTATATTTTAGAAGGACTTGCCAAAAACATTTCGATTTTGTTCACTCGGTCTCGTGTTTTAGGCAAAAAGGATCTAAATTGCATTTTTAGGCCAATGGACCAAAAAGATGTGGTTCCGTGCTGAAATTTGGTTATGGCACTCTAGGCAATTTTGCGAACCCGCTGGCAATTTTTTTTCAATTATGTCAACTCAGGACCGAGTATCGACGAAAAAGGGATTTTTTCAAAGTGGAGACTTAGAAAATTTTTAAACATTTGATTTCTATGAGGATTTGACCACATTCACCCAAATAACATGCTAAATTGATAAGGGAGAAGTGGAGACTTAAACATTTTTTGACATTTTTATTTTCTATGAGACTTTGACCATGAACCTTTTTTGGCTGACATTTTGTGGTATTTTGGAGAAGTTCTTTCCTCAATTTTTTGAAATGATAAGGGATATTTTTTAAAATTTCAAGATTTGAAGGAAGGAAGCTTCATTTGATTTTGAGATATCCACTTAGTTTATTACTACTAAGGTCTAAGAGTACTCCCAATACAAATTAGTAATATAATAACAATACACAATTCAACAGAGGAAGATTTTATAATAAAAGAATCTTATAAAAGGATAACAAATAATAATAAAGAAAATATATTCTTCTGTTACATTGTTCTATACTCTAGTGCTTTATAACATCAGCTAGTAAAAACCAT
>JAULBZ010002219.1:0-19352 GCA_032360805.1 Neoturris breviconis
TTTACGTTTTACTTGTGGCTTGTATTGCTTGTCGAAATTCGTAAAATGTCTCATAATTTATGCGATCAGTTGTAGCTTTAGACCTTGCTTTATAATTTCCGATTTCGCCCGATTCCCGTTTTATTTTCCATTATTTTTACAAATCAGTTATAGCACATTAGAAGCACTTAACTTACGAAAGGGATCTCTTCTTTACTAAAGCCTTATGTTTAGAAGTTACTAATCTTGTTAAAACGCACGAAAGAAACGTACCTAGTACATTCACAGTTGTTCTAATCCTGTCCAAAAACCAATCTACAGCAATGATCAATGTGATGGCATCTTCAGGTAACCCAATTGTTTGTAGAACAATGAGCATTGTCACCAATCCTGCTTGAGGAATTCCAGCTGCACCAATAGAAGCCAATGTCGCAGTCAAACTCACTGCAATATATTGACCAAAATTCAAATTTAAACCGGACGCTTGTGCAATAAAAATGGCAGCCACAGCTTCATATAAAGCAGTACCATCCATGTTTATCGTTGCACCAATAGGTAATACAAATCTTGTGACTCGTTTATCAATATGATTAACATCTTCAAGACATCTGAAGGTAACTGGTAGCGTTGCAGAGCTTGAGCTCGTACCAAAAGCTGTAAGTAAAGCCTGAACGATACCTTTTACATATACCAATGGATTCTTTCTGGTCATAATGAAATAAATAAGCGGTAAAATCACAAACGAATGGATTACTAAACCAACGATAACTGTGGTCATGTATAAACCAAGACTTTCAAATGTTCCAGAAATATTATTCATCGAGGCAAATTTAGCTGCAATTAAACTCCATATACCAATTGGTGAATACCACATGACCCACGTGACTAACTCCATTACAATATCATTCATTGTTGTCATCCAAGATACAAATACAGCAGCTTTTTTCCCCATTCTGCCAAGTATTAGACCAACAGCCAATGAGAAGACGACAAGCCCAAGAACATTAGTACTTCCTCCATACTTACCCTTCCCAGCAACTCTAACACTATTCCATACAGTGTAATATGTTAGATTTGTACCATTAACCAATACCGTCTTCAAATCATGAGCCTTATTTAAAGCCAATGTTTTGTTTATCGACAGTGACGAAATATTGACAGTTATGTTTTTTACGCTGACGATCGTTTTGACGCCAGTTGTAAGTTGAGCAATACATGCTTTTATGAGATTGTCAGGGAACATATTACGAATGAGATCAAGGAATGAATCAAGTGCTCTTATTTTTCGATCTTGCTTTTCATCTGAAGTACTTGCTTTAGATCCAGGGTTAATAGATACGACAAGACAGATTCCTAATACGACAGCAATCAATGTCGTTGCCATGTAATAAAGTACAGCACGACGTCCAAGTCGTCCCGACGCCGTCTGATCAAGTTCAGCCAATCCGACAATGAGACTTGATACAATCAATGGTAGGATGAGCATCTTCAACATACGCATGAGAATTTCACCTGAAAAGTCGTAATATGTCAGTATGTATTCATGTTTCCTACTCAACTAGGACGCGCATGTGAGTTCACCTGATACTTTAGGGTGTATATCTTTTTTGCACGGAATCTGTTTTAAACACATTTTTTATTCACTCAATAAAATTATGACAAAATTGTGTAAATTAGGGAATTGATGTAAATATTTAATTATGTATAGAAACAAAATATAAACAAACAGGACGGACAAACAAAGCAGCTACGAAAGTGAAAGTGTTTTGTTGCAATTTACAGAATGCAGAAGACATAAATAATATAGATTAACCCTAATAGGACTGGGGAAGGAACGGATTCCGCCCGCCATTTTGTTCATTTTATTGTGGAAAATAATTGTGGAAAGTTTCATCCAAATACTACAAGTAGTTCAATAGTTTGGAAGGGGAGGGTGGAATCCGCCCTCCCCTTCCCCCGCCCAGTGTTACAGAGCCCTAAAAAGTCCAGTACTAATAGGGTTAGATAGAGATGGTGAGATTGATTAACAGTAATCTTACCAGGAAAACCCAAGAAAGTAAGTAAAGTTGATCTAGTAGGTTCTTCTAGATCTTGTATGGGTTTATTGCATGTTAAACCAACCAAAAAACCCAACAACACAGCAATTATAATAAATATCATTAATTTATCACGACGCCAAAATTTCACGTACCTAAATGAAATTGAACAATTTATCCAACCGGCAAGTGACGTTTTTTCAACGTAAAAAAGATGTTGCAACGTCTTTTTTACATTGAAAAAACGTCACTTGCCCAGGCAATCAGCATCTAATCAACGCCGAGTTAGATGGCCAAAATGATGTCTATTTGACGTTATATAGACGCCGAATTCCCACTGGGAATTGCGTTAAACAATATGTACGCTGCAGACACACGAAGTTGGATCAACGTTGTTTTGACGTTGTTTGGTCGTAATAAAAATTATGTTAAAAAAGTCAAAGTAGAAACTACGCCAGTGTCTCATTTCGATTAAAAGAAAGCCCTGAGTACGAGGTTGATTATTTGGTTTAGAAAATCTCCAGATGCGAAAATTGTATTGAAATAAGAATTAGTAAAGTTTCTAAAAGTATCCATAAAGAAGAGCATCGAATCAATCTTTAAATTGATTGGTTTATTTTGATAGAAAAGGCTATTCACTTCCAAGATTCTCAACTTAACACCCTCCTTCAATAGAAATAAAATCTTACCATGCCGCACAATCATCATCACTATTACTGCTTATACCATCCTTACAAATACTATTAGGCGGACTCTTTTCACGCAGGTTTATTGTCTCGCCTGTATTTAGCAATCCACGGTTGTCCATTTGCGTCATCTTTATATATTTTTCTTTTTACGATTTCTAACTTTCTTTCAACTTAGATGAATGTTTTATTTTTTAAAATCTACAAAATAAAGCAAATTATTAACTTACAATCAACTGCAACCACAAATCAAAGTACGAAGGAGAGTGCTATATGAATGAGCTTATAATTGATTGGTATCCGCTGTAGTTGTTTTATAAACAACAGTACTGGCGGAACCAATTTTAACCAGGACGAAGGCTGAGCATTGAATTTGTGATCGTTACATAGATTAGTGACTCCCTCGGGCTCCACTATAGATGGCGCCAGTGAGAAAATGTTCACTTTACCCTCTAGACGTTCGGAAAATACATTTCCCGGAAAGTAACATTTTCAGACCAAATTATACCCTCAATTTAATTATTATGTCCGCCGATATCGGACAGCTGGACTATATTCAGCATAAGTGCTGCGCAAGTGACGCTAATAACGTCATGAAGTCGTTTGAGCAGTGACTTGGCAACTCAAACGAAACCAGACACTTTAGTCACCACTTAATCAAGACCAATGAAGATGGCGACCACGTTGTTTTAGTATCACTTAACAGTTCACCTAAAATCTCCAAATATTTAGAATTGCATTTGTCTTAATTTTCTAAATAGTATGACGTCATAACAAAACAAAATGGAAGCCACGTAGTTAACATCTTCCCAGTGGGTTAATACTTGTTCAAAGTCCGTAGTAATGACGCTAGAAATACGTCGTTCGACGTTTCTCTAGAGTCTTTCTAGAGACTTTAAACAAGTCTTTGCCCACTGGGAAGATGTTAACTATGTGGTTTCCATTTTGTCGCGAATTTGTCGCGAAAGCCGAAAGTAGACATTTCATTGGTAGAAATTGACGTCACACCATGTGATTAATGGTCAAAGCCTGAAGCTATGCTCCAAAATCACTTCTCCGCAGTGATTATTTGCTTTTATTCCGACCACTGGTGATTTGTCACAATTAATATAGTACTCTTCTCCTGTTGGTGAAAACTTGTTCAAAGTCAATAGTAAAGACGTTTTTCTAGCGTTTTTACTGCAGACTTTGAACAAGTTTTTGCCCTCTTGGGGTAGTTACCGATTAGAAATGCTTATTTACTTCGTATATTTAAATCAAAGGTACCAAGCAATTGTTAAACCTAAGCACATAAATATGATTTGCATTCGGACCATGTATTGCCAAATATGGGAAACACGTCCGAATACGGAGTTATAAGGGACCGTATTCAGTAATTTTTCACGCTGTGTACATGTTGAGAAGTAACATAGGGGTAATAAACAAATCTCGAATGAATGACATTAATATTAAGTCAACGTTTGTACAATCAACAGTGGTCGAAATTAGAGTAACTAAGTAATCAGCACTGTAGGGGAAGAAGTTTTTAGCATAGCTTTAGGCCTTATAGCCTGAAACTATGCTCAAAAACCACTTCTCCACAGTGGTTATGTGAACTAATCAAAGTTTATGGGCATTCTCTGCAGTGATAATTTGAATAATAAAAAGGGTAATTTGTTAGCATTATTACCAACTAGATGATTTTCAGGATAAGCACATTATGAAAAGAAAACACACACATACACGAGGTGATAAAAGAAAAGCCATAAAGCAAAAATTAATAATATGATCCAAATATATACTAGTCGCTAAGATATAGTTATTCTTCTTTCTTCACACACACACACATACCTTTTTTATACCCTAAATGCTGGTACTGAATTTCAGGATAGTAGCACTTTGGGGACATGGTTTATTAAGTAAAAAGAAACGGGGCGCCTACGACGACGACACCGACGCCGACAACGCCGCAAAGTGGTATCAATAGCCCATCCAAACTTTGTTTGGTGGGATAAAAATCAATAATATGATCCAAATATACACTAGACACCGCTTAGATATTTTATAGTTATTCTTCTTTTTCACACACACACACCTTTTCTATACCCTTATATCCAGACAAGTATAATCATAATGTTTTAATCTTTATAATACTACTGCGTTCATTCTTCTTTTCCTATATATTTCTTTTGATTACGTTTATGACTAATACAACTCGTGATTTGCGACTCGAACAAACATATTTAAAATTGATGAGAACTATAAAAACTACGATTTCATTTATATCCTTACGTAAAAATGTTTTGTAAGTAGATTTACGATTCTTCAATTCTTTTAAATAATGCATGGAGCTACTTCATTACAAAACCTCTCTACTCAAATAGGCCCGCGAATGTACCTTTAAATGTTAGGAACCTAGGCACTATATTGTTTCCCGCCGTTTTTGTAAATTGTTTTTCCGCACAAATGCAGCCTGAGCACCAGTCTTTTATAGTTACTTGTAGTAATTTTATTTAAAGACTTGGGTTTAGATTACCCGGATGTAACTTCATATAAAATACGAGAAACACTACGTACGATGTAAGTAAATAGCTATATGACTGGTTGACTAAAATCATGAAATCTTTTTTATAAGAAATTTTATCCTATTTACAAAGTTTACATTATTAATTATTCATTTATTCCTCTCCATGTAAACAATTTCACTACAAAATTTCACTATGAATGGAAGGAAACACTCCTCCTTATTTACGTATTTTGAAAGAACAAAAAAAACGTGCTGTCAATTTCGACCAATGGAATATCTTCTTTTGGCTTTCGCAGCGAATTTTTGGCTTAGTCTAAATCAACCTGAAATGTAACAACAACAAAAAAAAGAAAGAAAGAAAGGAAATTGAAAAAGAATAGAATATCTCAGAACTTTATAATTTTTAATTGTTTATTTTCTCTTTTATTTTTAGTTTCCCTTCCTTTCTTGCCGTCAATATTTAAGCGGCCGATAGTAAGTCAATAATGCTTGAAATGGAAATTGACCAACATTTGCACACAATTTTAATACAAAATCTCAATATGCTAACATTCCGTAATAGCACTATAGTGATAGCACTGGCCCAACACTCCGTGGACTAGAATATTTTGCTATAGTAGATTCCCAATGGACAAAAACCTTTTTAAAGTTGCAGTAAAGACGTTAGGATCTAGCTTCCTCCTTCCTATGCTCTTCTCTCTCTTCTCTCTTCCACGCTATGGAACCGTATAGAAATGGAAGACAATGGAAGCGAAGCTACTATATTTATAGTTTAGTTTTTAACTTGTACTGTATGTATTTCATTCTAAATGAAAATTAAAGGAGGAGAGTGATATGTGAATGAAAAAAATTCCATTGAGATATTATAAATAATTCAGGTCCAGTCTGAATGACGCGCAATCTTATATTCAGAAACTTATTTCATTTATTTATTTAAATATACGTCATTACGAGGCATATAATTTAATTATGAATATATCACGAGAACATTATTTATGGTCAACAGAAGAATCAACGATTTTTTTATCTTCCGTTCACTCTAAAAAGTGTTTAAGCTTCTCGTGATTCATAATTTATTTATTTTATAAAATTTTACTTTCCAATCTGTGAAGAAGAGTACTTGGTCAACGATCTTATTATTGATTGGTTCTTTTATACTGATGATACCAATCAACTGCACGTTTGTTGACACGACACACTTCTTTGCGGGTGCTTCCCGTAGCAAACCAATGTTAATTTGACCATTTTAAATATTCACGGTGTGACTATTCATGTATATAACTCATTGGTCACTAGGCAACAAACAAACTTATCCATTATAACCTCGTACCCAGTGTGCAAATAATTTGTCCGCAGTGAAGACAATGTTAAAAACATTGTTCTAGCGTCTTTACTGCGGATTATGAACAAGTTTTTGCTTACTGGGATTATTTTGTGTCAAAACAAACGCCGGAGATTGACCACTTAATACAAACGAGAATTTATCCAACCTAGTTCCCAGGGCTTCTTGTCTTACCGAAATATTAAGAGCGGCGAAGATAAGGCAAGAGACCCTGGGAATAAGGTTACGCCATTCTCTAGATGTGAGCTTATTATCCTAATGAAAAGAAGTTACTTAGTCCGGAGAAAGCTTGTTCAAAGTCCGCAGTAAAGACGATAGGACAACGTTGTTCGACGTTGTTCGTGAGTCTTTACTGCGGACTTTGAACAAGTGTTTGCCCACTGGTTGATATATACATACATTAGAAATTTCCAAATAGTTTCTCAATTTTTACATAAAACACGGTGACGGTAATGTTACGTTGAATGGCAATTTTATTGGATGACACACCCTCCCTTATCACATGTTCGTAGAAGGTTATTAAAAACATTAGTAGTGCGATCTTATATAATCCTAAAAATGTTTTTCTTTCTAAATATCTTTTGATGCTTAAAACATTATTAACGTTGTAAACCTGCGCTATATCCAAATAATTACGAATCTTATTAACAAATAACGAATCAGGTGGGCACATCCATGGTCAAACAACATACACATCCATGGTCAAACGACGTCCTTCATCACGCATAGAGTTCTCCATTGACCATCTCGGAATTATTTTGCTAAGTTATTTATTTTAGTATCGGATATAAATTTGACGCGTGCTTTCAATTGATTGGTTACTCCATTACCAAGAAACCAATCAAATGCAAGACCATTGATTTAGTAATTTTTTTGTGTTTTTTTTGTAAATATTAATTTGAGACATTTTACTCTGCAGTATCAAATATGCGTATGGGGTACGCTTATTAATTTAAAATAATAGAATAACTAACCAATTGTCTGCTACACAAACCCTGAAGTTAGTGAGACTAAATTGCACTTGCTATCATATTTATTTTAGTAACTGCGGAAATTTGACACTCTCTCCCGTTTATAAAACAAAATGAATAAAAACTTTAAAAACTTAATAAACTAGATAAACTAGAAGAAATTTACACCCCTTCTATCCCCCCCTCCAATTCATTTGATACTGCATAGTAAGCATATAAGTCGGAGTAAGTAAAGCATGTTTATAAGATAAGAAGAAAACACAAGCAATGACTACAATCAAGCATAAAAATCAATTTCTTACCAGTTTCAAGTGTCAACCTTTCTTGAAGAAAACAAAAACAGAACTAAAAAAAATCAAAATATCCTTCGAACTAGCATGTTCATTTGTTTTGAAATTAATGCAATCGAAATAATAGCAATTTATACATATTTTATAAAAATACAGCTTCATTTATCAATAAATTATGACGTATTACATAAATTATATAATCTTGCAATAGAGGCCGTTATGTTTGCAGATTAAGTTTTAATACGGCATAGGGAATATATGAGTAATTTATGTGTTTTATATTCAAGAAATTCGCATATTTATGCATAAAAATACGACACCTTTTGAATAGACAACTCTGGTTTTAATAAGGTTTCGTTTCCTACTTGCAGAAATTTGATGCAGACAAATCAACTTCGACCTCAGACCTACTGCAACTGTTATCTTCGAAACAAATCAATAGAACTTAGTGACTATGTTGGGTTTCATTGTATCGTTTACAATCAAATCCATCCTACTATTTCATTCGTTCCTAATGGGTAAAAACTTGTTCAAAGTCCACAGTAAAGATGCTAGACCTGCTGGTTTACTTTGCATCATTTAGACTAGAGAAGTCGTTTTAAAAAACACAGCGGAGGAAAACACGGTGGAGAGAGCGGACACGGAACGATTTTAAGGTTGTTTTAGCGTCTTTACTGCGGACTTTGAACAGGTTTTTGGTTACTGGGTGATAAATTTATGAGGTTGGATAACGAATGGTTACATGCTTGTGAGAAATGAGCGTGTTATGGGCGCGTGGTCCGCTGAAACGCTTCCTTACCAAATTATTCATTCAAAACAAGAGCATCGTTCGATTTTTTTTTCGCTCGCTCTATGCATACATTTTGGGTTCTCTTCAGAATCCGCAAAACTCACTCCCCAGTTGGCAACACATTCTGTTTGATTCTTTCGCAGCGCGCAAAAATGTGTTTAAAGTCTGCAATAAAGATATCAAATGACCTCCCGCCCAGTAGGCGCACATCAACATCGAAACAATGTCGAAATGAGATCGCCACGTTTTATCCTTGTATTGCATTGTCTATAGCTCAGTTAGCATAAACCTCAAATTACAATCCTTGAGCTTTTAGTGAAATCCTTATAACTTATAATATTACGAAATTCTGTGAAAATACTTCTTATAGTATTTTAACATGAAGATAAAGATTAAATATTGTAAAATTACAAACTATAAATATCGGGCACTTTCATCATGCATTAACAATCGGGCACATCATTGTCGAACGACAAAATGAGAAATTGTCAAATTTAAAGAATGCTTATCTTTGTGTATTCCCAGTGGACATACTATACCTAACCCATGTCCAAAATACCTACCACTGTATAAGCAAAGTCTTCAAAAAGTCTTCAAAAATAAAAGCCACATAAAGGTCGGACCTCAAAATTAACTGTGGAACCTCAAAAATAAAAGTGTGACACAAAAATTTAATAATGGGGAACGAGAATGAGAGGCGGCCCCCGAAATTTAAATCTCTCTGAGAAAAAGAAGTGACATTGTAAAAAAAAACACACACACGCTTGCTCTTAAACATACAAAGTTAAAAGGAATAACAAAAGAAAATAATACATTCCATTTTGGGAGGCTCCTTATTGCTTTTGGCCAGAATATCTGTATCTATTCCACTACTACGTTCAGCTTCTGACGATTTTAACGTTGTTCTAGCGTCTTTTCTGAGGACTTTGAACAAATCTTTGCTTACTGCGTTAGTTATTTTGAATATTTGATTCTTCTGCTCTTTCACAATTTTTTTCTCTTCTTGAATGATCCTAACATACAGACAAAATAATACATCTAATTTAATCTGGCTAATTAATCAATTGGACAACAATCCATTCATTCACTAATTAACACGTCATCGTTCTAATTAAATCTTTATCTGAAAGGGAACTTTATTTTCAAAACTTCCTCGATTCTACAAACAAATTTCGAAAGTAGAAGTTAGTATAAGAAACGTCATATTTATTAGAACAATATGACATTGTAATAATAGCTTCTTCGGTTGGACAGTTTGATAACGAGCTCGACAAAAGTGGTCGAAATATGACGACATATCATTTATGCTTTAAATATACGTCGCCGTATAAATTACGTCTTTTTATTACTCGTACTAAAAGAAATGACGCTTAAACAGTAGAACAATATAACGATTATCTTTCAGACTCTTGTGTCGAATCTTGACGCAATGATACGTATGATGTAAAACCTTGACCGGGTATTGAATCATTCACAACGAAAATGACTAGCGTATACGTTTCCAATAAATTCGTAGACAAACTGTCTATTCCAGTATAGAGAGTTGTTCTGGACAGTATTCCGGACACCTTGTGATTTTTATTACACTACACGAAGTCCATCAACTTAATTCGTCCTTGACGTTTGTTCTAGCATCTTTATTTCTGACTTTGAACAAGTCGTTTTTGTATTGTTATTAAAATATTACTTTCTTTTCAGAAAAATTCCCTGTAGATAGGCACATTAAAATTACTTTTAGCATTATTTTGAAACATCAGCAATAAGTAGATTGGAAAGTATATCTTTTAAGAAACAGCGTCATTCCATAAGAATGAATATCGTTGAATGAACGAGATATATTGTCATTTTCATTATGACGTCATAACTTTGAAATTTTAATTACATCACAGACAAAAAAAAATTACAAAGTTCTGGATTTAATGTGAATTTGTTGTCTCGACCTGACAGATACGATCCTAAATTTTACTCTGAAACAATAATGTACCTTAAATAAAGTAAAATAAAGGACCCATTATCAAGTACCTTAATTAAAGGAAACCATTATCAACGGACTAAATATTAAATGGACAAAACTTTCGGCGGTTAGGGACAAATTTTTGGGTATTTTGTCTGGTAGTTTTTAGCAGTTATCATTAATTTTGTTAGTAAATTTTCCCATTTTTCAGCAAATTTGTCGATTAATTTATTAAAAATTAGCCATAATAGCTACCGATGTCTTGAACGTTTCCTTTGGATATGCCTTTAAGGCCCTTTTAACCATTAAGGTTTTATTTCTCGTATGTGAAACAACCCACTGTTAATTTTTGTTTACTTAAAAACTGCCTGCACCACTTCGGTAGGCCAAAATTAGTGCCGTTACTGCGGACTTCACTGGACAAAAACAAAAGAAAAAGATGAGCAGATTTAAAAATGATGCTTGGTATTCTTAATTTATATGGAAACTACTCTTAAAACCATAGTCACAAGACTATATTTCTACTGGGCTCTTTAGGGCTCTGAGAATCGGAAGGGATGTGTGCCCTATCCATAACTTTTGATAGAACCATGCTGTAGTGTTGAAACTTTCCAGAAAGTTGGGTCAACTCATATTAAACATTTTTGCATAATTATTTTTGTGAGGAAGTAATTAATTATGATGACGTCATCAAGGCAAAACAAGTGGTGCAAAAAAACATTTGTCAGAATGTTTTTCAAGCAAAGATTTTTCCAAAAATATTTTTTACCACCTGTCAAAAAATTGGTTACTAAGGGAAAGTCATTCGTAGTTACCAAAATTTTTTACCAAAAAATTATCCTAGATAAATTATAAGAAAAGTCCCAAAATCTCTAGTCATCCATTCCAAAGTTATGAAGAACGTATGTTTGGGTGGCGCAATGTGCCAGTAGAAATAGGTTCAATAATAATCAGCTACAACCTTTTACATAAATTATGAGACATTTTACGAATTTTGACGTAAAATACAAACCACAAGTAAAACATAACCATACGCGGTTTGTCTTGTTACAACCTCGATCCCAGCGCTTCTTCTCTTAATTTAGGCGTCAAGAGAGAAGAAACTCTGGGATCGAGGTTGGTCTTGTTAATCACAACAGGCTTTTCGTCCGAGTTAAAATTCTGATTGTTTGCACGAATTTCACATTGTCTCAAATATTTGTGTTGAGAGTTGTAGCATAAGTAACAAGATCCAGACACAGATCAACTTATTTGATAGCAACTTTTCATAAGCAAAAACCACAATCTCGTTAGACTTTTTTAGAATCTTAAATTAGGACCTTAAGGTGTGTTTCCACTAGGTGAAACTTTTTGTACGAAGCTAAAAGGAGACATTCCATCAGTGATACATACCATTCCTTCCACCATTCATTGATAAAAAGTGACATCGCACGGCATACTTCGTACCCAGCGCTAGGAACGAGGTTGATCACACAGTTTTTAGAACAAGTATAGATAAACAAATTTGAAAATCATCAAGCTAATGAGCACACAACGTCAAAAAAATGTCCATACGACGGTTCAACCTCGTTTTAGCATTGTTTTGACGTTCAACCATCGTACAGGAAGCCCAGTGGGAAAAAATCTATTCAAAGACCGTATTAAATGACGTTGCTCTAGCGTCTTACTGCGAACTTTGAACAAGTTTTTGTCCACTGGGAAGTTTATGTATCTCACTTCCTAAAACTGTATAAAGTTACAAACTCAAATACAAACGTATATATCTTCCAATGAACAAACACCATTAGTAAGAGATTAATCATGGTAGAAATGACTTTAGTCACGGTGACGGTTTACGAGTGTTATATGCTCCACAAACACCTCCCACAAAATATCGCTAGTAAAATGGAGGAAGGTTATAAAAAGATGATTTCCATCATTTGATGTAAACTATCTTTCAAGATACTTCCTATTGCTTAAAGGTACATAATCACCTTTTTTAGTCAAATTTTCAATATATATGTCAAATGAATAACTGACACACACTGAACATACTCAGAAAATTGTCAAGAAATGACAAAACAAGCAATTCTTTTCTCTAAAAACAGAAAATACATAATATCCTACGACTTCAATCAATTATATCTCCACTAATATTCATTCTTAGGGAGTCAAATCTTCAGAATATGTTACTAGCAGTATGAACTTTGATCTTGACTACAGAAAAGAAAATTTGAAAAAAAAGATCTGAAAAAATCATATAAAAATTGATGACTTCAAAATTGCTTATAACGATGCTAAATATAACAATAGTTATACATTCGATTAAGCCCACGAGGCTTATTTGACAAAAACGACTTCTGGGAGTTAGGGGGGTTTATCCGATGAGGAGGCTTAAGCGAGAGATAGTTGACTTATTTCAAATATTCGAAATAATGACAAGGTCAAAAAAAATTAATGCCATATGTACAAAACGCGGTCATTCTCGCAGACAAAGTTGAAAATAAGAAGCTAAGCTACGAAATTAAATTTTCGAGGGACAAAGTAATACCATGTCCCAGTGGGCAAAAACTTGTTCAAAGTCCGCAGTAAAGACGCTTAAACAACGTGCGAACTTTGAACATGTTTTGCCTACCGGGTATATCAACGATATATCAACCAATAAACTGCATGATTGTTGACTTAGTACTCTCACCCTGTTTTACACCACCATATTGAAAACATTACATCCTTCTTTCAACACATACTATATATATCTGATTTATCAATTATTAATAAGAAAGACTGTCTTTTTTGTTTCAGAGGTTTCAGTTGGTTTAAGATTGCTTTCAGATAAAAGAAAATATTTTTTCAGACAGATATCCCATGATGCTTTGAATCTTATGAATCCACGATTCTTGGATTTAAACTAGTGACGTTTCTTGGATCAAAGACGGGGGTTAATAGAAATGTCATGCTTAGTCACGTTAGCATTTTTAAGTGAATGAATCGTTTATGACTAACAATAAATCAAAAAGGTATTTTTACGTTTACGATTAATAGGTATTCATTCCAATTCCGAGTCGTAGCTGAGTTTTTAAGATGCTTGACAAAATCGGCCTGACTTTACTTTGCTCCAAAAATAAGCCAATACACCGTGGTCTAACGACGTTGAAACAACCTACTCAATGTTGTTTAAACAACGTCAAAATCGTCTCATGTCTGCAGGGATGGCAAACACGTACACGCAAGAATCAACATAATGAGTAGTGAAATTGAAACTACTGGTCAACCTCGTTCCCAGGGCTTCTTCTATCTTGACGAACGTCAAGAGAGAAGAAGCCCTGGGAACGAGGTTGACTACTGGTACAATAGACCTATTCAGAAATTATAAAAATGAGGCGTTTATTGTTCAAAGTATAAACTTGTTGCAATGCAAGTACTTTTTTTGTACAGGTACGGCCCAAAAAGGAATTTATTACATTGCAACAAGTTTTTACTTTTAGCAACAAGCGCCTTATTTTCATGTATTTGTGAAAAGATCTATACGTATTATAAGCTATTATCCGAAACCACAAACTACTTCCTATTATGAGTAAAAAAATATTCGTACAACTTTTTAATTGTATTATAAGTCAAAAGATTTTGTGAACGAAGCAGTTCTGCACAATGCTCTTTGTTCCAGCACGAGGACTGCAACTTAGTATCCCAGTAAGCAAAAACTTGTTCAAAGCCCGCAGTAAAGATTAAAGACTTTGTTCTAGCATTTTTACTGCGGACTTTGAACAATTTTTTGTTAACAGGGAATTATGGTGTTATACTCGTAATACTTAACCTCTAAGTGACAGTTTAGCATCATAATAGTAAATTTATGATCAAGATTATAATGTAAAACATTTATGATTAAGACCTCACGATTTCACATTTTATATTTGTCTCCCCTTCTAGATTTCTTCCGAATATAAAACATTATTATGATTTCTGCCCAGCCGGCAAAAACCTGTTCAAAGTCAAAAAAAATAACGTTAGAACAATGTTGTTCTAACGTTCTTTTGCCGACTTTGAACAGATTTTTGCCGGCTGGGTGTAAATTAGGTTTACGAAATTGGAGCTAAGTTATGTCAAAAAATTTACACTTTCTTACCTGTATAGATTGATTTCCATTAGGCGGAAAATTCCGCGCGAAAGTCAAAAGATGACATTCCATTAGTAGAAATGCAGCGTGTGATGTCAACTTCCACTTATGAAACGTCTTCTTTGGAATTTTCCTCCTAATTGAAATGAACCTTAAATATTTTGGAGACACTTCTTAATTATATGTTAATTAAGCCAACATTAACAAATTACTTTTTTAATTAAAATTTACTGGCTAATTAACGTTATTTTTCTGACTTTGAACAGGTTTTAAGATTTCAAGAGTTTATAGGGTTGAATCGTCGTAGAATCTCAGTGTGCAAAAACTTGTTCACGTTTTTTCTAGCGTCTTTGCTGCTGACGTTGAAGTTTTTCCCACTAGGATAAGTCTTGCGACGGTAAGTGAAAATCAAAGAAACACTGATTTCCTTATAAGGTACGAGAACGAAAGTCATTGGCATTGGAAACGAACTTGGAAATTCCCTCTTGTTAATTAACAAATACCTCTATTATTAATTATTAATTGTGGTATTATCTTATCTAAATCTAATTATAATTGAATTACTTAGTAATACTTTAAACAAACTAAGGGCCTCTTTATATGGAGCCCGATATATCGTTCAGCCGCTAAAACGATATTTCGTCTCATCCCTATTTCTGCAGTCATATCGGCAGATCATTTATGTGGCAAGCGAGTTATCTCGCCCAACCGATATATTGCTATATTCATCCGAGATATCAACTAGGCGACATGAAATTAACATATTTTATGACGTGTTAATGGTCGAAGAAACGAAATGAAAGTTATATCGGGTCTATATAAACGGAAGAATGAGTTATGCCGGCAAGGTGAGAAACATTGGCTGAGCGATATATCGGTCTCCATATAAAGAGGTCCTAAATCTATTGAACTTAATCAATCAGTAAAAAGGCTCGTATGTTAGTACTTCCATGTAACAAGAAGCTCTGAGAAGGAGCTCAAATATATTTGGAACGACGCTAATGGACAGCCGAAATCAGGAAAGACGGTATTTTAAAACGTGGTTGTGAAAACGACATCTGTTGATTATACGCCGTATTACGTCAAGGAGGAACTAATGTATTCGGGGGAAATATTTGAGGAGGGATAGGAAGAATGATAAATTCAAAGCTCCAAATAATGTATTGGTTTGGAAAAACTTGCAAGTTGTAACTAAGCTCTTACCTTGTTTTCATTATCTTTTATCAAAATCAACCAAAAAAATCGTATAGGTAACGATAAAAAGGGAATAGATCGGTGCGGAAGAGTTCCTTAAAACAATTGAAAGAAGCCGTAACATTTCATGTCTTTTTTCAACGATCTTTTATAATCGGTTACTTTAGTATTGGCATTTTAATTACAGGTTAGAAACGGCAAAAATCTAAATGTAAAAACGTACCTTATAATTCACAAAGATGAATTTAAAACTCGTAGATAGTTTACTTTTTCACGCCACTCACAGCTGACCATAACAAGCCCCTTGAGGAAACTGGAAATAGGAAATATACTAAGTATTACTAAGTAATTCAGTTATAATTAGATTTAGATAAGATAATACCACAATTAACAATTAATAATAGAGATATTTGGTAATTAAAAAGAGGGAATTTCTAAGTTCGTTTCCAATGCCTTTTTACTTTCGTTCCCGCACCTTATAAGGAATTCAATGTTTCTTTGCTTTAAAATTGATTTTCACTTACAGTGGGAAAAACTTGTTCAAAGTCAGCAGTGAAGACGCTAGAAAAAACGTGAACAAGTTTTTGCACACTGAGATTCTACGACGATCTTAACCCTATAAACTCTTGAAGTTTCTTCACTTTAAATATAATCCTAATTCGCATCAAATTGGAACTTAGCACGTGATATTCAAAGGATATTGGTCATTTCTCGAAATCACCTTTCAAGTTGCCTATTAAATCCTAATAAAGTAACAAAAATACACATGGATATAGCTCAATATTTATGATTTTTAACTTGAAACTTCTAACGATGATTAATTACTTCTATATCTTTGTTGTGACATTAAAATTATGACGTCACCATGTCGGGGTTTTGACATTTTGGTATTTTTGCCAAATTTGGCGCGTTATTCTGAGCAATAGAGATTATTTTGAAAAACCTGGAAGATTTGTTAAATATCCATGGATTCTCTTTCAGAAACTTGAAACGGAATGAAAAATTGTTCTAGATCAAAAGTTATTGGCTTCCAAAAAAACACACTTTTCATCCAAAATTATACACCGATGTGTGTTTTTTGATGACATCAGCAAAAATTCATGACCTCTGCAAAATATCATGACGTCAGCAAAATATTTTAAGATAAAATATAATAAGAGTTTCTTAATTTTTAGCACAATTTTAGAACTCAAGTTTCTTACTTGTTATCAAAGTGAAAACTGTATGTATTGCTAACAAACATCTGTTTTTGGTCCAAATAATAGACCTTCATCTGTTTTAGAGGTTAAAATTTGATAAAGATATATATGTTTGTTTCTTACAAGCAAATTTCAGTCCTGTGTTTCTTATTTTTTTTACCTAAATTCAGAACGGTTTCTTATAAAGCTATTTCTTATAAATAAAATGTACATCTTCTTTCAATTCTGATATCTCAAGGGGTGGCGGAATCAGTCCCTCCCTGGCTGAATTAACCTCTCCAAAGCCTGGCATGACGGGAGTAAGAAAAGAGTAAGAAAAAGAAAAAAAGGACGTATCTACATAAAAGGAAAGTTCTTGGTGAGATATTGGAACGAAATTTTATGGTGATTTTCATCGTTTAACAAAAGAACAGAGACTCGATTTGTTTTGATATGGTAGCTCTTTCTTCCTTTGATGATATTCATATTCGATATAAAAATAAGAAGTTGTCCATTTGGAATATCAATCAAATGCCTTTCAATCCCATTCAAACTCTTACGATATCGTATAAGGCTGACAACAAAATATCAAAACTTTTTAATATTTTGTGTAAGCTTTAAAGATGGATTACGATGTCATTTAATCTCGCTGAAGGCAGAAATTGTTTGAAATACTAATTCTGTCTCTTTCCTTCCTTTCGTTCTTCTGCAGCAAATTCTTGCAACGAATCACTCCCACCTGGCTTGAGTTCCAGTCCGAAACTATTACGAGTAGTAGTTGTGAATATAGGTCTTTTTCAGAGCGAACATATGCCAAAACATTTTTATCTATTCTCTCTGGTATTCTGAAATTGTTCACGTGAGCAAAATCTTTGCGGTTCGCATCAGTGCAAATAATGGGTGGGAACCGTGTTACCGACTGGTTTATAATATAAATAAGCGTTCCCTGTACAACTTGTTAGATTTCCAAGAAAAAAAAAGAAATATTTTCATTTCGACACGCGAAAGTTGTTCTGCGCTAATTTAATCGATATTATTCGCGATTGCTGAAGTTTTGATGCTTTAACAATTACTGCTATGATTTCTACAAGAATCCTAATTGATAATTGTACCATATTTGAATTCTTACCAACGCCTCTTAGGGTCCATTCTTTTCAGTCGCTTCAAACACTTTGAATGTTTGGAGTGCTCTAAATTCCATTCTTTTCAAGCATGTTTAGAGTTAATGGAGTGATTAGGAATAAATGTTGAACACTCTAACTCTTGAGGTGGTGTACTCAGAGTGAAACGAGTGAAAAGAGTGCTCATTACCTCAATTTTTGCTTGCAAACAACGATTTCGCCATTCTTTTCATTTTCAAAACACTCCAAACACTCCAAATACGCCGCGGTCAGGTTTTCTATCAGAATTTTCAAAAGAGCTGCAATGTTTTTGTCTGGAAAGTCTGACCGCCACTCGATAATGAATTTTTAAACCAATCAAAATTGTACAGTAGCATGTTTGTTTATAATCCGGCATTAGTCGTAGTCACCTCTAAACGCATGGTTACACTTTAGAATGCTTTTGATATTATCGTAAAGAGTTTAACCACAGAAAAACATAAAAAATTCGTGCTTTTTGTTATATCGAAACACTCCAGAATCACTCAAGCGCTATTCTTTTCAGCTCCGCTGGAGCGTTTTGAGCGTTTTGAGTGTTTGGAGTGGTAGGTGCGTTGAGAATGACTGAAAAAAATGGACCCTTAATATAGATTTAGCATTACTTTGAATCCGTCAAACGAAATTTGGATAGGCTATTACTTTGCAAATAATCATTAGATGCATATGGTATCTAAGGAACGAGACGATGCTAATGTGATTAGTGATGATAATTGACTAATGATTGACTAAACACATAGTGTGGGTCTAGAAAATTGCGAAGAAGGAGAAGACACTTTAAATACTCACTTATACATTCGTTGTAAATAGACCCAGTTAATACTGTGGTTATGTACTTTTATAATTTGTTTATCAATATATTCTTGAAATTATATTTTTATCATTTTTTTACCGAATTAAAATAAAGTACTAATGATAATACCTATTCAACTCGCAGAATGCCGAAAATTTAACCGCACTCATCATCATCATCATCATTAACATATTTCGTACTATATGGTACATCATGTAATATAAAAAGTATAAAAAAGTATAAAAAGAAACACTGATTTTATGGAGGTGGATTTCCACCAGCAAAAACATTTCGCGCAGTGTCTAAAAGAGGAAAATTGGCATCACGAAAAAATTACCAATAGAACATCCTCCTCAGACTCCGCGCGGAAATTCTGCTGAGCG
>JAULBZ010002220.1:0-19347 GCA_032360805.1 Neoturris breviconis
ATGTTCAGTGTGTGTCACTTACCCATTTGACATAGAAATTGAAAATTTGACCAAAAAAGGTGATTATGTACCTTTAATAAATATATATTCTTAAACTTTATACTTTCAATGTTTTCTTAATAGAAGGAGACGTGCCCGCTTTCACGAGTGTCCACTTTATGACTGTCTGCCTTATATAGATTTATCTATGAAAGGTTGACCGCAAACCATTCGTCCGTCTTAACGAAGTGTCCGCTTTATGGTATGTCTGTTTTGGAGATCCACATTAATTGCAGACATAATATCAGACGATTTAATTTAAAAGCGAAATCGATCAACATTTTTTGTCTTGCTAAGACACAAAAAAGAGAACACCTCTAAAAAGATATATATTCATCGATTTATAATTATTAAAATACAATAAATTTGGTTAAAAGGCTAAAGTAGATTTGCAGCGACAAATGTTATGTTTGACGTCAACTCATACCAATAGAATGCCTTCTAGAATGCCTTTGCAACTACGAGCAAGCACATAAATATTGAAGACGAGGTAAAATTCAAGCAAAAATTCCGAATTCCAATTAAATAAAAAGCCATAAATTTTCGGTAGCAAACCTGAAGACACAAAAAATCGAATATGTTCTAAGAGCCTAGATACTACGCTGCTATGAACAGCAGAATTTGTTGAGTTTTTTTGTTGAGTTTTTTTGTTGAGTTTTTAAGTCTACTCGGATAAACCTCAAGGGACGTCTAGTGGTCATTTTCCGTATTTCCGTTTTACTTGTAGCTTGTATTGCTTGTCGAAATTCGTAAGATGTCTACTAATTTATGCGATCAGTTGTAGTTGATATCAACCTTTAAATGCATAGGTAAGAAACAGTTGTGTCATGCCAACAGTGAGATCTATGAAACAAAAGAAACTTTAACACTCTTTTAAATAACAATGGATTATTGAAATGGTTCTTGTTAAGCCAAAAAAACAACATAAGTGTTGAAAGAAAATGAAATGAAGCATCTTAATTGGCCTATTTGAACAAACTTTTAAATATGACAACTATTTCAGGTCATTTCGATGATTGGAACGCCGTGATATTCTGGGCCAAATCTCCGTGACAATAAACTTTTAGGCCTTAAAACTTGACAGGTATATTACTTGGCCCATAGCTTCCAAAAAGGGGAAAAACATAAGTGATACACTTGGGGTATAAATATTCAATATCCAATATTAATTACTTACTTATGTCTTTAGGAATTGTACATGTAGAGGTTATTTCACATAAAGTAGAAGATTTTAGAGAGACTTTGAAAATAACATGCATAGATAATCAAATGAATGGAAATTAACAGCCGCTTGGCGGCCGAAAGATTTCTACTTTTAGCGTAAAAATATATGTTGTATTCAGCCTAATGTATAGTGCGGATAGTTTTAATGACAATCCATCAATGTAAAATTTAATTAATATTGGTTTTTATTGCTCTCGTTTTCCGTGTGATTGGCGTAACAAGGGCGTAACAAGGCCAGTCAATACGTCGTCGTACATGCCATTACATCATCAGATTATTTTTTGCTGAAGTAAACTAAGTACATAAATCGCGTTAAAAAAATGCAGTGGAAAATTCTACTCTCATTAAACTGTTATTGTACTAAAAAAACTAGACGCGTCCTTGCATAAACAATCTCGCTTTCAATGTGTACCATAGTCATGAGGTCTTCGAGTCTTATAGTGGACAAATTAAAAACCGTTAGAATATTCGCTATTCCATGATTTGCGTAGCTGGCAATTTTTTAGGGACTAGCCAATTAGTTAATTTATTCTAACTTCACGCTACTACTTTATGTTATTATAGATTTCGTAAAGGTTATTATTCGAGGGGGGCGCCCATTCAATCAACAAAACTTATTTAATTTTAAATTTCTAGAGGGGGACGCTCATTCGAGGGGGGCGCTTATTGAAATTTGTGCGAAAAGGATGAGGGCGCTTATTCGAGGTGGCCGTTTAATCGAGGCATTACGGTAATGATTTTCCATAAAGGTGAAAAGCGCAGAAAAAATTAAAAATATTTTTAACGTGATTTTTATTTCCAGAGTTAAAAAACTTAAAAGTATACTTGCCAAACGTACAACACAAACACACGCATACAAAAGTTGAAAAATCACCTCATTAACCATTATTAGACATGACTATATGAGGTCTGAGGTAGAGCGATATAGATTTAAACTAAAAATAATAGCAAATACTCCAAATACTCTAGTGTAGTTCTGGTAGTTCACAACTGTCGTTCACGGCCAGTGTCTTGCGGTCTGTGCTTAGACTGAACAGGCTATGCACTGAACAAATCTGACAGAAGAAGTCCAGTACAAGAGCAATCATCGAAAAAGCATTATGAACAAAAACAATAAAGTAATAATTCAACGCATGTTTTTAACTCATAGCTATTTGTTCATCGACATTTTCCAAAATCACCGTCCAACCGTTCTACTTACCTGCCAAGTTTGAAGGTGTAACTCCAGCCGGAAGTAGGCTTTTTAAAAGGGCCTCTAACGTCATAATGACGTCATCAGTACCAAATTTAGGCCAGTGCATTTGAATTCTAACAAGGCATTTTACTCCTGCCTACCTTTCAAATTTCAAGATCAAACTCAAATCCAATCCCCTTTTCCCGTTAAAGTCTGTATTTTAATGTATCTAGTGCATGAGATAGATCTGGTCTGTAAATTTGTTTTTGTGACAGTGGGACGGTGGGACGGAGGGACGGTTTGCGGTGGGACGGTGGTTTTTGGAAAATGCCTTGTCTATCCAACAACTTTACCATTTCTTCAGTTACAACAAACGTTTATATACCAAGCGAAACTCAGCTAATATACCAAGCATTAGGGTATACTTTAATACAGTAAACGGGAAAGACATTATTATGATTACTCTGCAGCATCAATTAAGCAGGGAGTGGGTGGGGGCGCATATTAATGTTTGGAAACTTTCCCAATCCTCCCACTATTATTCTATCTAAACTTTTAGGAAATCAATAATATCATAACTTAACTTTCTTTATCTCTACATCTTGGCAATGAAAGTCCCTTCCTGTTCTATAACGTTTTACAAACTGACAAATATATAGATTACTTGGCCTGTCGTGTCCGTTGCATACAGTAAACTTCCGGAATCCGGAATCATCAAGGAACCGGATCAGATATTTCTCTAAATGTCTAAATTTTGTCGGTTGGATTTCAATCAAGTTTCTCGAATCAAGTGTATATCTCTAGAATGGCTTGAAAATACGTGGGATCATCGTTGACATTGTTGCCAACACGAACTTGTTTTTGATGTTGATCTGACGTCTTGTGCTTACTGAAATGTCTATTTGTATTTAACTGAATTCGTTATCAAGGAGTGTTTTTTAAATTTCAAACATTTCTTTCGCATAAATATTTTTAGTTTCCTAAAAGTGTCATTATCAACCTCGTTGTTACAAGCAAAATACAATATGTGCCGGCACTTCGCTTTGACGTTGTTCCGACGTCGTGTGCTAATAGAATTCGAAAAAAGTTTTAATTAATAACTTGAAGAAAATTTAGTTGTAAAAGGAAAATGTTTGGCATATGCTGAAAGCGTAGGCGTGATCACGTGTCAATAATATAATCGTATCATAAGTTTAAGTAATCATTATTGTATAGCTATCATAAGAAATTTAAATAATATATAACTGCACGCTATATGGCGTGAAAAACTGCCGAATACAATCCCGGAAACCGCCGTATGTATGCATACACGTCACAAAAGATTGCCAAACACGAACCCGGAAACCACCGTATGTATACATGTAGCACGTCACATAAAAGCTTGATGAACTTCAGATGCCTTCATGTACGGTGTGTACGAAAACGAGGATATTTGGACATTAGGAAAAGCACGAATATATCAATTATTTTATAACGTCATAACTGTCTCTCACCAAAATCTTTTCAACAATAGATCTATTCATGAATAAAGTAGCTATTTGGATCCCACTTGATTACATTAAATACCTTATGTTAACATAGGGTATTTAATGTAATCAAGTGGGATCCAAATAGCTACTTTATTCATGAATAGATCTATTGTTGAAACGATTTTGGTGAGAGACAGTTATGACGTTATAAAATTACACGGGGTATATTTGTTGAACATATATTACACAGGTGGGGGGAGGGCAAAAATGCACTCTGTAAAAACAACAACAACACAACCTCTCTAACTACAAAATAATATTGCTTTAATTAAGAAAGCATTTGATAAAAGAAATGGAAATATATTTTAGCACTAAATTTATGGTAAACAGGAGCACTCAAATCGATGGTTGCTACGGTGTTGCTAGGAAAATTTCTAGCAAAGATTCCAGGAAGAATAGTTGAGATTATAATACAAAATTTGACATGAATGCGACTAAAGTGTAGAACTAAAGTGTGGATAACTTTGGATAACTTGATCAAATAGTGAATGCCATGTGTAAATATCGGATAATTTGCCTTTAGCAACCACAAAAATATTAAACATTTGCCCATAGCAACCCAAAAGATATTAAATAACAGTGACAGTGTAACCGATTGAAAAGCCCAAAGATAATTTCACTCAGCACATAGTTCTCCACCGTAGTAGCACTCATGCCAAATTTCACATTATAATTTTCAATTTTCCCTCTCAGAATCTCCATTAGAAATTATTTAACAAACCCATAGAAACCATCCATTTGTGAGATTTGGATAAAATATTTATAATCTCAATTGTTTTTGTAATGAAACTAGTACTATCTTGTAAGAAACTATTTCAAAATTTCCCTCCAAAACCAACCTTAAAATTAAGGTTACAATGAATAAATTTCTTTGGTACGGTCAATTAAGTAGTGCCGTTTATAGGACAAATCTTCACAGCAGTACCGCCTCTTTTTGATCTAAATATGCTAAAAAGCCTAAAAAAAAAAATCAAAAAAGCACGTATTTTTCAAAGTACAATTGCATCAGTTCTATTTCGTATTTTAAGTTCCGTCTTCGGGTTTTGAATGCCAAAAGATATATTTTAACTTATCTTCCGGTTTTTAAAAAATTTCCACTGAAAACATGCTAAATTTCAATTAAATTAGGTCAGCCATTTGGAAATTATGGACAAAAATCTCCCAGGTAGCGCACATTTGTCCCCACTATCCTGTAAAATTGGGTTAAATTTTGATTAGCCTGACGACCGGCACGAACATGCCAATTTATTCCAAAGACCTGGGTAATAGACTGCTAGGAACAACTGGATTTGTCTAGTTTGCAAGTCTCTAGGAACTTCCCGTGGTCATTATGTGATCTGCATTTACGTTTCACTTGTGGTGTTGAGAATTCTCATAATTTATTTCCATGATCGTAGATGAATATATTTAATTAGAATGAATTTTCACATCGTTTTCAGGCAAAATCAAATGTAATGTCAATGTACAGACCAAATACCGAGCTATTTGGGTGGTCCGTATTCAGTAGTCCTTTAACACAGTGTATTATTTTGATTATTCACAATAAGGAAAATCAATTTTAAAGTTTCAAATTCCGTTCTTTAAGTTGGATTCTTCTCCGACAATAGCACACGTAGAGCATAAAAGTAACATCAGTCATTTAAATTTCAGACGTCCAAGAAACATAGATAGATGGAACATGGTAATCATAGATACACGAACTAGCTAGATGGTAGGATTTAGACAATGAAAATACGGCATTATGATACACACGACATCGAATCAATGTTAAAACAGCGTCAAAGTGATGCCAATTGAGCTGCGTTAGCATTGTTTCAAATGACGAGTAGGCGTGTTGTTCTTTTTCGTTATCCCGCAACATGCGTTGCAAAACAACCAGAATCTACCCAGTGGGTAAAAACTTGTTCAAAGTCCGTAGTCAATACGCTAGAACAACGTTTTCTTGAGCCTTTACTTTTGACTTTGAACAAGGTTTTTTCCCACGGGAACAGCATTAGTAACGATTATTTTAAATACCAAACCGCTTACTGACATGACGTTACACTTGCTACACCACAAGCATATGTTACATTAGTCATGAGTATGTGTAAAGATATGAAATCAGCATTTCCCTGACTCAAACGGCACATAACATTGGAAGAACGCCAAGGTCTAACCAACGTCGGGTTGTATCTTTGACGTTATTGCAATATCTGTTGGGGTATATTTATCTGATTGATAACTCGTTTATTCGTTCAATTGTTCATCATTCATTTATGCATCAGTTTTTGAGAAAGACCATATTTTACTATAAATTGGACAAGGATTTCTTTGAGAGTTGCGCATAATCAATGATAAATCATAATCATAATGACACATCTCACATCAAACGTCTTTTATATATTTCTTATCGTATTATTACATGAGAGGATGAATCATTTGTTATTTTGGTGAGATGGTATATGAAGTGGTAACATTACGAATGTTTGTTGTCGGTTGTTTTTAATATTTCCCTTCTGGTTTTGATGAGTATTACTTTTGAAAGGGATTAAATTAAGGATATAGGAAGTATATTGACCAATAATTACATGTCCTGCAAAGAACATACTCTAACGACATGCAAAGTCATAGCAACGTCGCAAGAGCGTTATTTTGACATCGCGACGTCAACATAACGACGTCTTGTCGACACTTATACTCTGTGTTAAACTTACACTTCGACAGTTATACTCTTTGTTAAACTGGGTTTCCATTTTCCTTTTTCTAGTCGGAATGGGACAGGACGGAAAACATGACAGGAGCAGAACATTTAGTTTTCACTTATATGTGAATTCAAGTGGAAATTTTAAGCAAAGGTGAATTGTCTATGTTAATGCTGAACTCTGATTTTTAAATTATTCTAGCTGGGCGGAAGCACAGGAAAAAGTAGAACCGATATATATTTTTCCTGGAGGAAAATTTGACGAAAAAAATCCCGGTTGGATAATCTGCACAATGCGCCTACATGTTCAGTTTTCCTACCCGTTTTCCGTTCCAGCTTAAAAAGAGAAAGTGCATTGCTTTTGCGACTTTCACTCGTCACAACTTGATCTAGGTAGTATTTCTCCGAAGTGACTTGAGTAATTTATATAACAAATATCAGCTCAAAACACAGAAAAATCCCTATGAAAGTCCTATGTTTTATTTCGTATTATTCAGCACTCTATGAAGAACTGCAAGTGTCGCAGCAGAAGACACAAAACCTCAGAATAACATTAAAGCTAAGTCAAAACGACGTCGTGTCGTAGATTTAACTTTGTGGCGACGTTGATTTGACGGGATAGATTTTGGTAAAAACTAAATCACAACCAATGTATTGTTTTTTCTTGAATGAGCCATTCGTCTAATAAAGCACATGGAAACAAATATGTTAATTAGGAAATGACGTCATCATCTTCTATAAAAGTAATCACAAACATTTGAGCTAATTAATCTAGAAACTTTTAAAGACGTATCAGGTATGTTTTCATATTCAGTGTTAAACCATAGATACTATCGGGACTGTTGTTGCGTAGTGCTCTTTGTATAGCGTTTATTCTCAGTGGGCAAGCAACGTCTAATAAAAGCCGAACAGACGTTGTTGTGACGTGGCGACGTCAAAAGAACGTCTTTTTGACGTTCATTAAAAGTGTTGTGTGAGCAGAGTTTGTTTTCATAATCAAATGGATTCTTCATTTAAAATTCGAAGCAATGTACAAATAACAGACTTGCTCGACAGGTGGCTTTGTTTTGATGCTGATTTGATACCGAACACTTTCTGGGGAGGGATGTGTGAGGGACGTGTTTAATCTACACATTGTAGTTTGTTAGTTGACAGAGGGAAAATAGGATGCATACGGTCTTACACTACATCTGTGAAATCAAGCAGTTACGTCCTTTATAATGACACGGAATAAAGTCGGCCGAAGACGGTCGGTATATATGATAGTATATGGGTAACGACGATACATAGCCTATGTATGCGCATGTTTTCGTGGCCGCGATCGGTAGAACTTTCACGCCGTGTGGGTCAGTGCAAACGTTTCTAATGAGGTCATAATAAAGATGTACAGACCTTAGGTTGTTATTGTTGATTATTAAATTATTGGAAATCACAACTTATATTGTACTTCTCATCCGTTGGAATCTATCAAATGGTAATTAATAGCTTGTTACTATGACGATGAATTACACGTCAATACACGGTCCAATATTAAAATATATAGACCTACATTCAATATCCAAAATATCCAAAATATCAGATATAATTGATAGCTACTGTAAAGATTTTATTTCAGTTGTGTCCTTTCCCAGTGGACAAAAACTTGATCCAAGTCAGCAGTAAAGTAGCTAGAACAGCGCACTATTATAGATTTATGTATAATTCTAATAGAACATCACGCACAAATATTATGTTACCTACCAACCGTTGTGTTGATGAGCTCAGCATGAGTACAAAGTGCTAACCATTACGAAACATTTTTTTGTTGTAATTACTGTAATTGTTACTAGTTTAATTCAAAATAAACACAGTGTAAAGGACTATCGGTCTTATATAACTCCTTATACGATCCGTGCATTGCCATATATGGAAGTATACATTCCGTATATGGAGTTATTCAGGACCGAATTAAGTAGACTTTCATATCGTATTGCTGATGTCAGTTGAAAATTGTCAGATTAGGAAAATATGCGTCAGATAATATTTTTGCAATATCTATCCTAATTACCTGGTTTAGTCGGACACTTTCAGACATTGTATGACATGTTCTGACACATCAAATGTTTTAAGACGTTTGTCTAATAGAAATGTTTAATTTTGACGTAAGTAGATTACGACATACATTTCTTGCTGATCTGATAAAGGGACTGTCTCAAAAATGTTATTTACAGAGAAGAGTACTGAGTCATCTTGCAATGTATTAAGAAACCAATCCATTGCAAGCTCGTTGACATAATTTAGAGTTTCAGAATTTAAGTTTGATAAAACTTTGTTAAATCATATTCCCTGTTGGGTAGCGACGTCACATTACCGTCGAAACAAATTTATTCCGACATTTTCTCTGACGTCATGTGCCCACTGGGTCTATACGTAATACAAAGAATTATTGATGATTGCGCCATATTTGCGAATTACAATTTTTATACTGTAAAAATCCCCGAAAATAAGCCCACCCCGTGTATAAGCCTCTTGTGTATAAACCCGTCAATTTCTTAACAAAAATATTGACCCGTGTATAAGCCAAGGGTATAAGCTCCTCAAAAAAGGCCTCTGAAATGTAATGAGGCTATGGGTTTGTTTTTAGGGTTTTACTGTATATTTCAGTTATTCAAAGACTGTTTGTACAAATCAATAAATTGATTGATTGACATTTATGTCCACAATTATGATTAATTGGACACCTTCCATTTACGTGTCAGCGTAATTTATGACTTACCTACTTTATCTCTCTTAGTTACAGACAATACATATTCCATCATGCAAATAATACAGCCTATACAGTGTGTAACCTTAATGATCTTACTGTGGTTGCTATGGTACATGTACGACCGTTACCAATGGTTTTCAACTATTATTAAGAACAACCCAAAGATAGCATCAATGACCACTGTGCTTACAAAGAACACAGAAAGTAAAGAAAAAATAATCCGTAAAGCTACTGATAAAGTAATCGCCCCTGGATGTTCCTTTCGTCAATATTTAAAGTATCTGCAACTAGCTTGTCTTCCATATGCATGGAGTGTTCCATTAAAATTCTTGAAACAGACATATTTGCGTCAGTTCAAAAGCAAGTTAACAAATTACGAAAAACGAGAAAGATTAGCAAAAATGGTATTGGAAACATCTTTATCATTAGGATATTACACTAAGGAAAATGATGATGTTTATTGTTTCAAATTTCAAAACTTTCGCATGCCATCAAGAGAAATTGTAAACCATGAGTTTATATTTATAAATGAATGTGTTATCAGAATAATGGTTGATGAATGCAAGCGTACAGTATTGCAAGAAATTTTGGTAGATGGAAAAGCCTTAGCTGATCTGAATGAAATGTTTTCTTTCCTTAATACGGTATGGTGTGTTTATACGCACACATTAACTCATGTGATGGCTGGCAATATTGCAGAGGTAAACATTACTGATGTAAAAAATCGAACTGATGTTTCTGATGGCTTTAAGAAAAGTATAGACGACATGCATGCAGCTGTGTCAGGAATGAACGAATCGGCTAACCATTACCCCGCAGATATATGGGGTATTCCTCGCAAACAACTTCAAATTATCTTAGGATATAATGCCGTTCAACAAATTGGAAATCATCAGACTATTGTTCAATGTATTGCGATCAGTAACTTTGTAAGGTTTACAATGAAAGCAAGAAAGATATTCGCAAAACATTTGAGTGACACTGGAATATCCATTTCAACTTTATCAGCTAATACAATCTTCCATTCGATTGACCATTATAATATGGGAAAATATTTTCTCCAAGAATCAGAAGAAAAGAAATACCATGGCATTGATGCCAGAATGATTACGTCGTTGTTAGGTGATCTTAATTATGATATTGGACGCTGGCAAGGCATGAAATATTCAAAATGTTCTAGATGGATGAAAATTTATGAGGAATTGAAACTTGTTGATGAAGAACTTGCAGATAAAGTACATATGTTTGTCAGTGTGTAACATTATTGATGCTTTTCTCTTATATGATTAGCCCGTGTGAAAATCATTGTTCAAAGTACGCAATAAGCACGTCAGAACAACGTTGAAAACGATGTACTAGCGTCTTTATTGCGCACTTGGAACAAGTTTTTGACCACGAACTAATAATCCAAAGTCTTCTAACCACAGGGAAAGTTTTCAATTGGAATTTGTTTTTTCAGTTTTGAATATGTAAATATATACTAATATACAATAGAAATATATAGAGAGATTCTTCATTCCATTCAGTATGTAATTTGCCTCTCTTCCATAAATTGGTGCTTAATGGCAAGAAATAAATTTAAAATTGCAAGTAGGCGATGGGGGCAAGTGCAAAGATATTTTACATAAACCTGAAATTCAAAGTAAACCTTATTTTCTAAGACTTGTTTAGAGGGGCGCTGGGTACATGAGAGGAGCCTTTGAGTAATTGTGATACATTAGCATTTCAAAAATGCTCGCTTACTCTCAAAATATGTTTTGACCTCTCAATTTTAAATGGCGACATTATCCGTGTCGTCACGCGACGGTTTATCAACATCGAAAAGTCGTTGAATTTTGCGAAGTCAAAACGACGTCATTTCGACGCTGATAAGGCATTATGTATCTACTGGATAATTTTGTCCACCCCCTCCCCACTTATCAACTTTAAGGAAATCAAAAATGACATAAAAGTAATTAGGTAAACACAAAGAGTACAATAATTGTTGTACTAAAAAACTGAATCTATGTGGGCGCATTGCCATTAGAATGACATTTCGTTTATTCATTCATTTACTCACCGATTAAACGTAACTAACTCTATCCTCGTATATCGATAATGAATGAATGAATGAATGAATGAACGATTGGTAGCCTATACTAACCCAGTGGACAATCACTTGTCCAAAGTCCGTAGTAAAGTCACTCAAACATCGTCTTTAGTACCTACTTTGAACAAGTTTTTGGCCTGGGAAAGGTCTTGTGACTTTTGTATGAGTGAGTAGCCTATCGGTACATACATAGTTAATTAAGTAGATTATAATGCTAATTAATAAATTAATTAATAAGTAAAACACATTTGGCACACAGAGAGTGTAGGAGTAAAAGCGCCAAAGAAATCAGCAGATTTTTGATGAATGATGAATTCGTTTGTTATTTGAAAAGAGATATTCATATGTCTCCAGTCTGATTCTTGACGTTCGGTTATGTCTGAAATTATGAGCTGTTTGTATATTTTCACTCATCCATGTACTTTCCTTCGCAGATCCTAATGCAAGTACTAAGCAAGTGCCTAAAAAAGGCAAGATATTGTCAGTATCGAAATAAGAGCAAACAATTACTGCGAAGAGGAGTGATTTAAAGCGAAGCTATGCTTTATAAAACTATAAGGAGTGATCTTAAAGCAAAGCTATGAGGAGCTTTAAAGCTGTGAGCAATGGCTTTAGAGTAAAGCTATGCTTTAGAGCAATGCTATGTTCTTCAAAGCTATGTTAAACTCATCCACAGTGATTATTTGCTCTTATTTCGACCACTGCTGATATTAAGACGGACTTCTATAAGGCGAATTCGTTCACGCAAATTTTAAATGAAGGTTGAAAGCGACGTCACCTGACAGGTGACGTTACTTTCAACCAATGTAATGGCTTCATTTAGAATTCGTGTAAACGAGTGAATCCACCTTAACATGCGTGTAATTTCATTCCAAGATAAAGAAAGTAGCTCTATAGAGACAGAGATTAATGTAATGACTCCCTTTGTGAATCATACATTTTTATTTAATTTTGAAGTTAAATTTCCCGTTTCTTTCTTTCTGTTTCTGAGTAGCCAATGCATTTTACAAATTTTTTATTTCGATTTCGCATTTAAATTTCCCACTATCCTTAATTACAGTAACCTTAGCAATGCAGTCATTATGGACATTAGAATTATGTACCCAAAGACAACAAAGTGATGGTCTAAGATGTTAAGTTTTTCTGCCCCCTCCCCTGCTATATGTTTATAACTTTTGATTGGAATTTTATCTTTTAGACAAATTTTCCAAATTTATTTTTTTCAAAAATCCATCCAATCCTCCTTGACCACACCCTTTTTGAAGGTCACCAGTACCAAAAAATTTTTTTTTTTATTTTTTTTAACATTTTTTAGGTTTTTCGTTTAAAACAAAAATGATGATGCCATCAAAAACAGTTTGGATCAAAATATTCAGTACAAAATGTTCAGTACAAAATGTTCAGTACAGTTGGTACTACCAGCGTACCAAGTTTCAAGGTGTAAAAACAAGTTATTTTCGAGATCTCCAGGGGAAGGGGGCGGAATAACTTCCTTGGTTTTGAACGGCCCAAAAAAGCCTAGCATGAATAGGGTTAAGTTTGATTTTTGCAATACTCAGCCTATATACGTGTCATATATATCACTGTGTCACTTTCTTCAACGATTTTTACCATGATCAGTATAATATCTAGGTGATCGATATTCGTTCCATTTCTAAAATTGAGACGGATCCCTAGGACCCTAAACTCTGAGACCACTAAAAGTAGGATCCCTATAAAAGTTGGACTCCGGAACCCTTAAAAGAAAAAGTTGAACATCATTGTGAAAGGTAGACTTTAAGCAAGTCAAGCTTTATAGAATATTTAAATACAAGTCTTGGACTTTGAGCAAGTCATTGGGTACTTGTACAATAATGAAACGAAGACTTTAGGCAAGTCAAACTTCATAGAATATTTATACATATCACGAAATTAAGACTTTAAGCAAGTCAGGATAAAATAGAGTAGAATGAAGTAGAATAGAATTTACAGGACACACTCAGATAATAGAAGTGTATATGTACTGTTGGAGTGTTTAGAACTACGCTCCATCGCAGACACTATTTTACGTTAACCTTTAAAAAAAAAATTAAGATTAAAAGAATAAATTTATAATCAACGCCTACTTTAATTTTAAAAGTTTGTGAAAGGTTTTCGTAATAGCTTGCACGTTTATTTTTCTATATATAAGTATCACCTTTATAAGCATCGCCAAGCTTGGTCCAGCATTAGCATTACTCACCCTCCGGCTGGTCAACATTATAGAAGAAACAAGTGGATTTTTTCACGGATAGAATAGCTACACACAAAATGAATAACAAAATAAATAACATCTTTCTCGTGAATAAATATTGTATCTATGTGCTCGCTACTTAATTCAGTCAACTTCTGAACATAAGCCAACTTCAGAAACATCAGTATCTTTTTCGAACGTTTATTTTGTTATACTCGGTTTACACTGCGATAATTTGCATAGATTGATCTTGAAATACGTGTCTCTAATTAAACCTCATTAGCTAGTTATGTTATAGTCGACGACGTTATATGAAGGAAGTATGCTTGTTATAATTTCTGAGATCAGAGATTTAATTACTTTGAGCAGAGTTGTTACAAATACAGTGTTAACCCTATTTTACACGGGTATTTGGTGAACATATATTACACGAGAGGGCGAAGCAAAAATGCCCTACCCCCTTATATTTTGCATTTGCTCTGACTTAGCTAGTTGTTATAAATACTTTCAATTCATAGCAAAACAATTCCCAAAACAATCCTTGTTCGCTGACGCAAGGAACTGATGTAAGCATTTTTCATTCAAAAATAAGAATTTCCTTATATTTCCTCTTTGTATAAAATTTGTGCAATAAAACAATTTTTACATAGAATTAACTGATTTAGGGACGTTACAAGCAAAGAAGTAAAATCGGCCATATTCCATATTTTTGCGCACTGGACTGAATTTAGGGCGTGGTTACTCACTTTTTGCATTAAAATTAAGTTAATTAAGTTAGCCGTTTGGAAATTACGGAGAGATATCTACCTGGGAGGGCATTTCCCCCCAACCCCCCCCCCCCCCTTTCGGGTGTAAAATAGGGTTAAACATTCGGCAGGTAAATCAATCTATAAAACAATAGCAGAAAGTTGAAACAATATCTACAAAGGAATATACAAGAATCCTAATAATATAAGGTGGTGCTTGTATTAGTTGGTTTAGTTACACGTTTATTTGTTATAAGAAATCTGCCGAAGGGTGTAGTACTAAAGGTTTCTCATTTTGGGTGCCATAAAATGACAGAAGAAGGAAAAAAATAATTCAACACGTTTCTTATTACCTTGGCGAAGACGTTGCTATATCTAATAAGATCTATATAAATGGCATATCATAAGGATAGCGGGGTCGTAGAAATATGATTATTATCGATATCGTTTTTCTGTTTAATAATTCATTTACATCTTCAGAATTTTTCTAAAATTGCATGTTTAATCTAGACAAATAAATTTGCGTCAGTAATAAAAACGTATGCGCTATCAGCTGTTGAGTGGTTCGTCTGTACGACGTACTACAGTACAAGAAAAATGCGGCTACTTTTATTATCATGTTACTACGTCTTTCAGATAGCTAGAAAGAACGCCTACCTTTTCAGCAATGATAAACAAACGATCAATGTAACGGATAGATAAAAATCAGATTGAAATCTGATAAAAATCAGAATGATTCCATTTTGTTGTAATATATTTTAAATTTGATTCTACACATTGTTTTGATAATAGATAGTTACTTGATTTCTTCCTGTAACATGTCAGAATAGTGTTGACAGTATTTTATTGTACATAGGAAGATAAGAGAGTCTCCGGTGTGTATAATCATATAATTATAAAAGGCAGGTCTGAATGAGCATTTTGTTCATATTGTTGAAAACAAAGGTCCTTTATTCGGAATAGTGGCTTTCAACAGAATGATTTTTCCACAATGCGTGTTTGTAATTTTTTTCACCCAATTATATGCACTCGATACAATATATCTATGATCTATGATAAGTGAGTACTTTTTCGCATATAAATCTGAGCGTTATGAAAGCTGATGGTTAATTTGAAGGATACAAAATAGGATATTAACTGAAGACACGATAAGTAATACATTTTGGCAAAGATACTCCAGACTAACTTTTGCTTTCATTAACCTTATTCAGGCAGGATGGGCACAAGTGTAGCCCCTGCTATACTTTTTTACATAACTTTTAAATGAATGGCTTATATGAATATAAATTTAAATATAAATGGCTTTTTCTTTAGGATCATTTTGAAAAATATTTTTCGGTAACTAGGGATTATTTCCCCCTAACAACCATACTTTCGACAGGTGGTAAAAACAAAATATATATATATTTTTGCTTGAAAATCATTTTAGTTTTCTGCACCACCTGTTTTCCCGTTATGACGTCATCGCGAGTAATGACGTCATCAAAAAAATTATTTTGCTAAAATGTTAATTGGGGGTTGACCTAACGTTCTGAAAAGGTTCAACACTACAGCATGATTCCATCAAAAGTTATGGGGTGGGGGAGCGGCACTTTGTGCCCCCGCCTATTCAGAGCCCCAAAAATTCCGGCCTGAATATGGTTAAAGCGGATCTCCACTAGGCGAATTCGTTCTCACGAATTCTGAATGAAGCAATTATATTGATTGAAAGCGACTTATCTAACAAGAGGAGGTCAATCTTTATCAACTCAAGTCTAACTATCAACGATGAACTGTTCCACTGAACCAACGGAATCCTAAACTGAAGCGGAAACAAAGGCAGATGGCGTTGAATTGCAATGGCAGATGACTTGTGACGTGACTCCAAAGACGTTTACAGTTAAACTTACAAATTGTATTAGTTTGAACCTAAAAGTTGTTAGATCATAATGGAGATTTTAGATAACCACACTATTATTTTCTTCATATACTTGCTAGGACTCACCTTTAATTGTTGTAATGCCAGCACGTTTTCTTGTGAAAAACGACACGTATTTTTTTTAGTCAACCTCGCTCCCAGGGCTTCTTCTCTCTTGACGAGCGTTAAAACATACGCATAAAATCAACTCATTGACCATTGCAGGGCATGCCGGTAAACGTATGAGGTAAATCAATATAGATTTGAACTAACTCCAAATAATAATAAATATGCGTACTTCAAATAACCTAGTATAGTGCTGGTAGTTCACAAATGTCGTTCTGTGTTTAGAATAAACAGGCTATGCTATGCACTGAACAAATCTGACAGAAGAAGTCCAGTATAATGGTCCATTCGTTTCTACATATTTTTTTCATCATTTTCAACTTATGCACTCAACTGTTCATTCGTTTCATATTTGTAGTTGAAAAGGTTGAAATAGAGCTTACACCTTTTTCGGTCTCGAGGTAGTTCAAAAAGTTGAAATTTATATCTCTACGCTATTTCTTTCGCTAACTTTTTCAACTTTCTAGCCATTTTTAATCTGCGGTCCTGCATGTCGAATTTGTTTAGCATATAACAACTTAGCGCTAGCATAGTGAATGTGACCACAACTGTAAAATAAATGTAATAATTTGCAGAACAAGTTTTTAGCATGTGCTATATTTATTATGTTTTTGTTTTGAAGAAGCTCGTTTTTCCAAAATTCTGAGAAATTTATTGCCGCTATTGTTTCGATGTACCTTTTTTTTGATATTTCAACTATTTTCGATTCGTTTCAAACGAGTTGGGACATCGTGTTGTTCGTAAGTTATCTTTCTCAACTTTTTCAGAAACGAATAGGCCATTAGAGTAATCGTCGAAAAAGAACGATAAAGTAATAATTCAACGGATTCTTTTAACTGGGTGAATTTTGTCTATCTAGTATGAAACCACTTCACCATTCTTCCATCAACCACAACAAACGTTTATATATCAAGCGAAGTTCGCCTAATATACCAAGTATTACCTCAATACACCAATCCGACATGTTTTAACCGCATTCATTTACGTGAGTCTGGACTCGAATTAGTTTGGTTAGAAAAAGATAGCGGTAGTGAAATCTGCCTTTTTAACCCTATTCAGGCCGGAGGGGGGGGTGGCTAAACTTTTGTACATAACTTTTAAATGAATAGCTTATATGAGTTTTCCTACAATTTATCTAGGATTATTTTGAAAAAATGTTTTTTTTGTAACTAGGGATAATTTTCCCCTAGCAACCATATTTTTGACAGGTGGTAAGAAAAAAATGCAAAAAAAAAAATCTTCTTTTCGCTAGCTAACCATAGGTATGTCCATCCTAGAACAGGTTAGGATGCTGGATAACTTTTATTTGGTGCCATATTTTCCCAACCTAGATGTCACCTCAGAACAGTTCGTTTTTCCAGTCAGAGCTTCTTAAAAACACATCGATTTTCCAGTCGACGAGATGCCAGCTCAGAACAGCTCCATTTTCCTAGCCAAGAGGGAATAACAGCGCAAGAACAGGTCAAATCTCCAGATGTACCTTGTTTTCTCGAAGGTAATTCTCAGCCAGTACACCACCCTAGAATACCTATTTCAAGAACACCCTCGGTGGCTGCTTTCGAAGGTCTACATTAAGTACACCAAGTTATTCCTTCTTGTTTTCTTTGTGGGTCGATCATAGCCCAACTTCAAAGTGGGAGATCAGGCAAGATATTGCTGTGGCAGGGACACCATCAACATAATGCTCCAAACAAACTCTATCACTACCACAAGGTTGCAAAGCTGACTCATAATTATTTATTATTTTCAATGCTGCAATCCATTTCTTTTTTGGTTTTACCATTACTTGGGGAACAATACAACTTGTATGGATGTTCCCCAGCCAACAACAACCACACTCCTTTCTGTTTCCCCTTCATGAAGGCTCTACTCTCCATTTGTAAATCCTAGCGGTACTATTATTACAGCTACCTACTGCGCAATTCGATCCACTCATAATAAAAATAATAAATACCAAACAGGCAAATAAATATCCAGAAAAGCAGGTATAGTCACTATGAACAGTAGTTTTGTTATGGCAAAGCTAGGCAACTCAAGTTTTCAAACCAAACTTGTTTCTGTCCAGGCTTCTGACCGCGCAAAAATATATAATGGTAGAATGCCGTGTCAAATTGGTGTATCCAGTGAGAATAGAAATGGCAAAAAACATTATTTTACAACTTACCCGGTAGTCAATGCACAATAAGACCATAAGAACGCTAGACTGTAACTATTCTCGTGGGTATATAATATATATTTCCTTTTCCAAGTCTTTTAATTAAACTTTACTCCATACATAGTTACATGCATACATAGTTCTGCATTTAGTAATCTTACGCTACGCTTCCATACAAGACTAGCCAATTTTTAGCCTCAATTGCTAATGTCATTTTCGTAATAGGAAGACGGAATTCAGACTACTTTGCCCAAAATTTAACCTCGCACGAGGATGTCAATAATGTGGTTAATAATTACCTTTATATAGGAACGCGGAACGCGGGCTATTTTACCCTGATCCTTGACGGAGAAGAAGAATAATAAGAAAAAAACCCTGCCCAAATAAATAGCTTTCTTTTATACAGAAATCTAATGATCAAGACATTATTAACGAAATATGGATTGTAAAAATATGCCATTTCATATATAATATGCATTTTGACACTACATCAGCGAAAAAACCCAGCATAAATGCTTGTGTTTGCTTGCATTTTTTTTATATGAAACAAAGGCATAAATCGATGTTCTATTTTTCGTCAGAAAAATGTTGGAACTGAGGTTTATATGACTAACTAGAAACCCCTGGGTTTGAAAAATCACACATTTAGCACTTAAGCATGAATTAGACGCATCCTTGCGCGAGCAAACAATCTCGCTTTCAATGCATACCGGACCGTCATAAAGTCGCT
>JAULBZ010002221.1:0-19345 GCA_032360805.1 Neoturris breviconis
TGAAGAAAAGTCATGGTAAAATCTGCTGTTGTTTTATGTGGTGTACCTTTGTCATCCTCACTGGAGAAAATGAAGAAGTATACTTAAATTAACTCTATTAATACTAGGCCTTTTTGAGTGGGGATTTTCAATGGAACCCCTTGCATAACTGTTGATGGAACCATGATGTAGAGTTGAAACTTTCTAAGAATAGGTCGACACATAAACATTTTATTTTAGCACATTAAGTTTCTAGTCAGTACTTATTATGACGTCATAAAGGCATAACAAGTTTTAACACCTATAACAAATTTGGTTCTTAACTGTACTTACCAAAAAAAACTTTTTTTGTAACGATCCTAGATATATTTTGGGAAAAGCCTTATGATTTCTAGTCGTATAAGCCATTCGCTCGGAGATTATTTTTATGAATATAATTGGGTGGGGGAGAGAGGGGGGGTGAACACCCCAGTAATAATAGGGTGTATTTCCACTAGGCAAATGATTCGGTGCGAAATTCAAAAGAAGGCATTTAATTGGTAGGTATTAACGTCACATGCATGTGACATCAATTTCTACCAATAGAATGTCTTCTTTAGCCTTTTGCATGAAATACTTTCGCCTAGTGGAAATTCACTGTGTTTACTCGTGATAATTTGTATTTACATTAGGAAATATGCTCAAAACAGATGCTGGTACAGCGTCATTGAAACTGACCGAACATTTATTCGAAATCCTTTTTGTATCCTCGGAATTTGGAAATCATTATTCGTTTCTGCTCTATCCTTATAATACTTTATGTTGTCAGTAAAACAGTAAAGATATATTGATTCTGGATTCTCCTTTATTACTTACTCCGGATTTACCAAGCATTTGAATATTAGGAACCAGGAATTACCCTTGTATGTGATTCTACATTAGCGTATATTCTTCATTTTTTGGAATCATTGATTGGGAGACAGCACCAACTGTAGATGGAATGAAATATAATGCTATAATGTTGTTATTATTGAAAAAACTCAGTTTGACTTAATTTAAGTAGCCACAAGTTACAACATTTTAAAAACATTAAAATTTGATTAGTAAGAGTTCCGTCAATATTTGTCAATACTAGCCTATTGCGGTGCCCCGGATCGCCAATTGCTCACTCCACCATAGACAAAAATCATCCGCCAATCGGTAACTCCCTTCCTAGTGGATGAGCGATAGCATCGCCAGACAAGCGTCGCCAAAACCGAGAATACTCTCCTTAATTTATTCAAGTTAACTAGGCGCCGACGATACTACACGTGATCTTAGCCTTAGAACAAATCTAAGGTCCTAAGTAATAAGGTAAGTCTCTTGACTTCTCGTGTTGTTTTTTTTGTCACATTTATATTTTATTGTGGGGTGTATTGTTTGACAAATTTCGTAAAATGTCTCATAATTTACGTAAATGGTTACAGCTATGTAAAATACTTTACCTTAATGACATGACTTCAGCCTTTAAAAATGATGCGTCATTAGCGAATACATTCTTTAGCTGAAAGAGAAATATTCATGTTACAAGCAATATATCTCACATAGATACCTTACCTGTGCAATAATGTTGGGGAAATGTAAAAAGCATTTCTTAGTAATATTTTCGCGCAATTCGTTTCCATTGTTAAGATTTAGTTCGACCAGAATGACATGTAATCCATATCATGATAATTGTTGACTTGCTATAGGATAGACGCGCCACCTGTTCTTAATTCGAAGGTCAAAGTTTACGTGACTTGCATATTAGCTAGACAAAATAGAACCGGGTATAGGTACCAGCGCTCGACCAGACTATATAACCATATAATTGAATTTCATCCATTACGTGATATAACTATGGTCTCAGTGCTTATTGTTGAATAACATGGAGCTTTTGCTTCCACCTATAAGGAAGTTGCTTTTCAGGCATTGTACTAACCAGCAGTATAATTTTTTAAAAAACTTATGAATAGATATTAAACCACGGGGAACCAAATTGGCCTTTTGGTTTAACCACAATATTGTTTTATAATGCCTTGGAGTAATCACTATCACATTTTACTAAACTTTTCCGAACATTTATTGGGCTTTCGGTCGACAGTCTCTGTTTTGCTGGGGTTATGGATTTTGTTAGTAGATTCTTTTGAAAATGGTACTTTTTAATAATGAAATTACGGCAATTTTAGATCTACTGACATGGTTCACCATAATCCTAACCTGAATATATTTTATGTTACGATACAGAATTTACTGATCAGATCTTGAAAGTTTTTCTTTGGAGTTTTTTAGGTTACTTTCCAAGAATTGCTATTTAATTGCGTTCCCTTAGATAGATAGTAAAAGCAATAACATGTACTTTGTTTAGTATTAGAAGTTGTTTGAAAGAGTCCAGCAATAATATCCCTCAGCTAATTATAACTTAAATGGTCAAACCTGATTAACAAATAAATTTTCCTAACATATTAGATTGTAGCATTCTTTTTCCATATTTGGGCAAGTCAATGTTTCATTCTTAGAGAATACCAACGTGTAAACGCTTAGAAAGATACATCTGGCCATACTTGAAGATAAGGAATTGTTAAATGTCATCACACTGACGTCATCACTTCTAAAATGTTGCTATTATTTGTAGCTATAAGGCCAATTTGGACCAAGTTTCGTAGTATAAGAACTGACAGATTAATGGCCTGAATGCCCTATTGACCGCACCCTTCGCCCCAGAATAAAAGACCAGAAAAGTCCCGTTAGAATAAGGTTAAAATTCCAATGATCAAACCAAAGAGTTTATTTCAGTAGATTCATGTTGTACATCAGTGGTGCCGCTGTTTAAGTTCTTAAAGTTCTAATATCGTCCAATAAGCGTCCATGTTACTATCCTACGGGATTTCAGGTACTTACAAACTTTGAAGACTACCTTACATGGTAGCAAAGAACACCATATAGCTATAATGGTAGAGCACACAGTACCTGCACAAAAAGTAAGTTATTGCATTGCAATTGTTTATTGTTTGAACAACTATAAACGCCTTGTTTACATCATTTACATCATTTGTGCATAGTTCTTTATACAGAGTGTTTATCAGTCAGATACTTACCGCAACTTCAATATTTCCCGATAATATTTTGTATTTTGTGCTATCTGGTTTAGCTAAATCATCATACCACGGTTGTTGAAGCATTAGTTCACCTCGAAATAAGTGCGCTAAAATATAAACATGATTTGTAAGTAGGGAAAACTAAATCTGGAATCGTATTTGGGATCAGCATCCTTTAACTTGCAAGATATACGTGTAACAAGACATCGAACTTGCAGTAACATTGTTATGAAGAAGCAGGGTATAGAACCCGTATTGATGAGTTCCACGATAATTTTAAAGAATTGTTTTCAAGAGAGGACATAGGTCGATGGGTACTGCGAGTATTATCTATATTGAACATACTGCATAAGTCATCGCAATTTCGTCATGTCTGAAAAAAAGTGTGTATTCTCGAGAAACTAGTGCATAGATGTTGTTTGAAATCTAGAGAATCGATTGGCACAAATATATATTTACTGAAGACATATCCACCTACTATCTCTAAATATTAAACAGTTGTATTGATATAAAAGTTTTTCAATTGATTGGTTATTGCCATAACCGCTATTATTACTGAGAGGCGTTTTAAACTGAGCATGTGCATTGCGCATGCTCAGTTAAAGATTTTGCACGATAGTAGGGCGCGAACGAGACCTGTGGTTCACTAGACGGTTACTTTATTGTTGAGTGGCTATCCCAACAGCAACAGGCGTTTAGAAAACCGAATAATTATTGCAATATAAAAGGTTGATTTCTAGAGGGTGATCTTTATGTCGCGCGCTACTTGGTTTAAGCGCCTTTTTGACTGCACATACACATTGGTTAAAGCGTTATCATTTTAGCGACACAGTTATGTTAGCGCGGCAGGAAAAAAAGTTGAACACATGGTTAACTTGGTTGCCGGAAATTTTAAGCGCTCTTTCATATCGTGCAAAACGTAAAAAAAAAATAATTTTAGATTTGTTAGAGCCACCCGTATTTAGAATATTTTCACGGTCAATATTTGTTATTTTTTAATACTTTCAGGGGGTAATGAAAAGTTATCTACTCCTCTCTAATTGTTGATGACATCCAAAGTATTTGAGACAATGTTTGTATAATATCAAGAGATCTTGATGTCGCAAAATAAATAATCCGAATCGATACATATAAAACACAAAACCAAAAATGGAGCTAGAGATTTAATATTCCGAGGTTATGGACCTCATTATTTCGGCATGTACAAATACAACTATATCTCAAGTACACTGATGTTCAAACATATACGGACGAAATTCAAAGACGATGCTGATTAGATTAAATATCTTTATCCCTTTACGGATGGAAAGAGAAGAGAGACTCACATTATACTGGGTATCTAACAAATGTACATAAACCGAGCGAAACAAGTGAGAGTCTATGTCGTAGAATAGAGACTTAATTGTTTTTTAACCTGTGTAGGAATGTTATATTGTTATATTGACATGTAGTAGCTATATTTTGTTGTTTAAAATGTTATTCAATTGTTCCGCAGGACAGCCGTGTGATATTTTTAGTTGAGCAAACTCTGTTTTACCTAGAGGGAGAACCGGAACTTAAGCTTCTCTTAACCTTCTCAAAGATTTTTGGGATTTAGTCATCTTATGAGTCAAAACATGCCCGAATCAGTTTTATAGTACATGTATTTTTAATTCCAGAGAAACATAGAGAGTTCAATAAATCCCTCGGATAGTCACCAAGACCTACTTCTGTACGGCTAGAAATTTCTACCCCTCATATTTTCCCGTTGTTTTTTCGGATTAAATCTTGCTAACTCTTATAGGGTGTTGTTTAGCTCATTCGAGGAGTTAGATCCCAGCCGGCAAAAAACGTTATTTTTCTGACATTGAACATGTTATTGCCGGCTGAGATATTCCAAAGTCAATTACGTCACTGTTCAACCCTAAATAACATTATTATTACATAGTAGCATGCAGGAAGTGTAAAATATTCTGCTGTGGATATTGCATATCAAATTTGGTTACTGACGATAAATTAGGATTATTATTATGAACCAGTGTTGAGAAAGAACTAGAGAAATACAAAATTCAACAAAAATGAATCTATGCAGATACCGTACGAAGAAACCAATTCATTGCAAGATCATTGACTCAATACCCTCCGGAGTAGATTTTAATTTGGAGACGGTCTCAAAAGCTTCCTAAATTTTTATTTGATTTCAAATTGATTATCTTTGGTTCCTACTAGATCAAAATATGTTATAATTATAAATTTGTGAGTAGGTGTATTCTGTAGTTGTGTTATTTTATTAGATTCACCATGAGCACCACCTTTAATCATCTGAAGCCTTATTGATAAAAATATATTTTTCTTTCTAACTAATACGTTGCTGTTGCTGTTGCTGATATTTGCGTACCAGTTGAGAATGCCCCCCGTTAAAATCCGTTTAAATGAAGGGGAGCAATATAGAAAACACAGAACTGAAATTTTCAAACGGTAAGAAACAAACATATATCTTTTTCGATATGTTAACCGCTAAAACACACGTAGATCTCTTATTTGGACCAAAGTCAGTTCTTTATTTGTGTCTTTCGTTGTTAAGATTTTATATTTGCTACATACAGCTTTCACTTTGATAATTTAAGAAACGAATAAGAAAGTTGAGTTCCAAAAGTTTAGCAAAAAATAAGGAACTGTAATTCTTATGCTCAAATCCTAAGTTTCTTATAAAAAAAAATACCGTGTATATATATATTCAGCAAAAGAAATTTATTGGTATTATTATCCTTGAATTCCTGCACAAAGTTTTGGATTTGAATAAAATAGACTATAAGTCGAGGGTTAAAAAGTCGTGGGGATTGTAAATCAGGGTAAATTTCGCCGGTAGAACAATATTGACTACTGAGCCAAAATTGAGTCACTTTTTTCCGATTTTCCTTCCCCCGGTCAGGTCTCATGGCAATTACGCGTTCTTTTTGTTCTTTTTTTTACGAGAAACCTGGCTAAGGATGTAGAAAGTTTCTTATTTGAATAAATTACGTTTTTATTTCTAAAAGTTTCTTAAAATGTTTCTTAAAAAGGTCAATCTGAATTTTGAACATCGATTTCGAACACATTTCATTTCATAATAGTTATTTGGGTGTAGTTCAGATTAACGTGTCAAGAGTGTATTTGTTTCTCTAATGCAGTGCTTTATTTATTCATTTTGTTAAAGGGAAAATCTAGACACTCCACTAGTAGTTTTTGGTAAATTCATTCATTTATGACAAAAGAAAGTTCCTTATCCTTTAATTTTTGAGGGTCTTAGATGAACGTTTTTACGAGTTTCTTATAAAAAAACGTGCACACATTCCACATATTTAGGGCCGTATTTCAAGGTGCATATCAAGGCCGGCAAAACGGGTGAAGAATACAAAAAGGAAACTGGGTGGGCCATGACATTGTGACTAAGGGAGAACTCATCATTCAAATTTTGGTGCTCTGTATTGGCTAAAAATGCTATATTTTCGGTGTTAACGCCCTTGCATATTATTCTTAAAGTCGATTATTATCATACTTACTTCCCGGTTCTATCTTGAGCGGCATAATTGGCGAGTGCTTTGGTTCATCTGTGTTTATATTTTGCGGGTGAAGATATGTGAACGATTCTAAAGCTTTTTCGTCTTGATTATTATCTTCATTTGGTAATAATTCTGCTGCAGATGATGGGACTGGATTTAGGTCAGGAGAATGATTTATCAAGGTCGCATCGTTCTGTAAGGAAAAGATAATAATCTAAATGTCGTTTTGAGTTTCATTCTTAAATAGCTAATGTTATTTCCCATAGTTGAAATTTACCACTTACTGGACAAACTATTCTACTTGAATAAAGTACAAAGTATAATGGATAAACTATCAGAATAATTTTATTCCAGAAATTATGACGTAAGTTGAAATATTATCACTGTTTAAACCCAAAAATAAGGTTTTTTTATTTCGCTGGAAGGTGACAAATAATGGTGACACGTGTTTATTTAGTGGTGTATTAACGTGTTTCATCCAAATCAATAATTGGATCAACGCAAAAATGATTAGAAATATGAAAAATGATCAATTTATGCAATTTTACGATGATGACGTCATCAAAAATGCAAATATTTGCTAATTTTGAACATTTCTCTACATTGATCCGATTATGGATTTAGGTAAAACACGTTAACCCTTCATTAGTATGGTGTGGACTCCTTGAATTTTTAAATTTGCTGTGAAAGTAACATAACAAAAATTATTATTCAGGAGATTATTTTCTGACATATTTTAAAAATCTGAATCATACTTTTGTGACTTTTTGCCCCCTGAATCTTCTAATACCTTCTCATTAATTAAAGAATTTTCGGGGATACCCCACCACAATAACGAAAGGTTACGGCACTACAAAAACAAGTCAGCTCATCTGCGTCTTCTTCAGAATCAAGTCTTTGCAACAGTGATGTGAGATATGTTCAGTTCTGATGGGGAAAAACTGATCATGAAGGGAAAATTTAATATAGCGAAGAAATTAAAAATTCAGAGAAACTTCAGAGAAATACAAAAGCAAATAAGGTAGCTATGCTAAGCCAATATAACCATATATTAGTCCTAGAAGCTAAGATGTAGAGAAGAAAATGCTAGGTTAAGCGAAGAAGGCTATGTGGTTTATTATAAAGATAATTAATTTTGCCTTACTTTTAACCCTATAAAATCTGGGCTTTTAGGGGGTCTAATAACCCGGGGGAGCGTACAATGTACCACAACCCATTAACTTTCGAACTACTTCTCCGTTTTACTTGAAACTTGGTCACAATATACCCCAGGCCCTATTATATCCGAAAATGTTAAAAAATTTGCATACGTCATCACATGCAGAATATTGTTATATTTGCAAATTATGAATGGTTTTTCAACTATTACACAATAAAAAGTCGTTGTCATGTCTTGTAGACCAAAATAATTTTGTATTTAAAGATTTTTTTTTTTTTTGAAAATCTCCAGTTCCGAAGGCCAAAAGTGGTCCTGGGTCCGTTTGGAGATGCTTTTTAGAAAAAGATTTTTGGTATGCAGTTTTCAAATGCAATACCATTAAAAGTCACCAATTTTGGTCCAAATATTAGAATATATACCGAAATTTTGGCGGTTAAAGTACAAAGTACCCCTCCTCCCGGGGTAAATATGGTTAAACAAAGTGACAATAATATGGAGTTACCCTAACCAACGCAATAATTTTCCCGAGCAATACAAATATAATATGAGTGGTAATATTAGTGCAACACATGTCGTCTGCTTAAGCCTATTTGGGCCGGGCTTCTGATAGGCTAAAATTAGATTTCCTCCCCTCCCCCTCCACTTGAGATCTCTGGATTGGCTTAACATACAGTCATGACACTTGGCAGGGTAAAACTACAGCATCTAATAAACATTTAAGTTTTTTGCAGATGTCATCATTTTGTTTTGACGTCATCAATTATCACACTTTACAATGATCTTTTTTTGAAAAGTGCGTATTCTTTCGAAAGCCTATAACTTTTGTTCTAAAGCTGATTTTTACATTCTATTCCGAGATTCAGAAATGTAATACAATGTTTTTAAACATATCTGCCAGGTTTTTCACAAAATGATGTATTTTTGTCAGAATAGCGCGCCAAAATCCCAAAATATCAAAATATCGGTAATGACATCACCAAATGACGTCATAATTATAAAGGCAACACAAAGATAAAGATGCAATTAGTCATTGCTGAAAGTTTGAAACACATATGATAAATATTAAGTGAGTTATTAACATTTGTACTTTTTTACTTTTATAAGGATTTTATAGGCAATTAGGTAGTTAATTAGGTAAAAAGGTAGTTTCGAGAAATTACCAAATAACGAACGAACGAACACTACAAACACAGACCAAAACGTAACATACATACTAAAACAGAAAACACATTCCCTAGAAGATATGTTCAGAAACTTATGCCTGCCATTATGTTTTTGATGTGGTGATTAAGATACATATCATGCCTGAAGATAAAAATAGTTTTTTGCAACGATGTAAAACGATATTAACTAACCTTGGCAGCGTGGTCAAGTGTTAATTCTAATGCTGCAGCATTGATCAAATCCTCATCCGTATAATTTCCAACATTCCTGACTACGTTACCTATATTACTGCGTCTGATTGCATCATTTTTCATATTTTCTAAAGCTTTGATATCGGCATATTCTGAATATTGCATTTCGTTTAATAATTCATCTCCTTTCTTGTCTTCGTATTCCATGCTACTGGGAGTTAATGGTATTTCAGATTTAACACTGCCAGGTACTTCTACAAAGTATAAATGTAAGATACCGTCATATTTTGATTAAACGCCCCTTCTGTTAAACGCCCCCACCCTCAAATAAATAAGTCCCTTTCTCATCAATATGTATAATAAACACCCACTCGAATACGATCCTCTTGTAAGTAAGAGTTGGTTTCTATTAGGCGGATTATTCCGCGCGTAAGCCAAATGAAGATATTTCATTGGTAGAAATTGACATCATACGATGTGTGATGTCAATTTGTACCAATGAAATGTAATTTTCTTTATAAGAAACTATTTTATCAGAAATCTGTTACTCCGTCGTCTGTAGTAACTCCGCCCTATTTAGTAACGCTAAGGGTAGTAAAGTGTGAAAATTGTAAGAATATAACGGTTTACCAGATTTTAACCCTATTAGGGATGAGCTATTTTAGGATCTGTAAGTCTGACTAGTTCGCCCCTTCCCAGCTCGAATAGGGTTAATCCTATTCAGGCCGGGCTTTTTGGTGCTCTGAATAGCCGGCTGTAGTGTTGAAATTTTCCAGAATGTTAGGTCAGCTCTTACTTAATATTTTAGAATAACAATATTTTTTATTTTTGATGACGTTATTACTCACAAGGACGTCTAGCGGAAAGCCAAGTGGTACAGAAAAAATATTTTTAGGTGATTTTTTTTTTCCAAAATATATACCAAAATGATTTTTAAGCAAAAATAAAAATATATATTCTTTTAATTTTCTTTTTTCTTTTTTACCACCTATCATAAATATGGTTGCCAGCCGAAAATTATTGCTAGTTACCGAAAAAAAGGGGGGGCTGAATAGGGTTAAAGCATTTGTCTTACATTTTCAATACATTAAATAATTTTGACCTTAATATATTCAGTATCTTAGTGTTGACTTACAAAAATCCATCGAAATCCATCGAAGGCAGTACCACATGCAAACATGAGTCAAAAATAGATTAAGTTAACCCTATTTGGCTCTATAGGGGCAGATTCTGCCAGGCTGCCATATTTTTTCGAATCTTGTCTTGTGTAAACGCTGAAGTCTTGAAACTTTGTCACATTTAGTATTTTCCAAATTTACACATTTTTGGTAATTCTCATAGCTATATTACGTGATCTTCAAAGTTTACTAGTCATTTCTCAAAACCACCTTTTAACTTGTCCATAAAATCCTTTTAAAGGCAAAGATAAATATGGGCTTCTAACTTTCAGCAATGACTAATTGTATCATTATCGTTGTGTTGACATTAAAATTATGACGTCACCTAGTCGTGACTTCAGTTGGATTTTTTTTTATATTTTTATATTTTGGCTAATTTCGGCGCCTTATTCTGACTAAACTACATCATTTTATTAAAGAAAACGGAAGTTATAACATCATATTATCTTTCTGAATTTCGAAACAGAATATCAGAAAATCAGCTTTAGAACAAATTATAGGCTTCGAAAGACTACACGCATTTCAAAAATAAAATTCATGGTAAGGTGTGAATTTTGATGACATCAGCAGAAAAAATATTTATTTCCAAATGTTTATTAGATATTGTATTATTACCCTACCAAGTTTCATGATTGTATATTAAGTCAATCCTACCAGGGAAGGAATCTGTTCCCGCCCATATAGCGAAGTTACTAAATATACCGTTGAAGATTTACTACTAATCGCTGATGATGATGGCGTAACAAGTAGTTGTAGAATCCGTAGAGGTTGTAGCGCTACAAATATTTGCCTAATTAGAGATTACGAAACTTTTCCTATAAAAAAAGATTGGATAAATGTTGTGTATTAAGGCGAGTCTCCACTACGCGAATTCGTTCGATCAAATTCTAAATAAAGCTATTGCATTGGTTGAAAACGACGGTACCTGCCAGACAGCTATTTTAATTCCTGCTTTTTGTAATTTGTGATATCGATCTTGATCTTCAGAAGACTTGATAATTTTGAAATATATAATACAGTTTGGTCTGTAATAAACAAAAATCTTTCCTTTTGAACGCCACCCACTAATTAACGCTACATATTTAAATCTTGCGAAAAAATAAACGCCGCAGCGTTATAAGAAGAAATACGGTAAAGCAAAATCCTTCCTTGCAGGAACATGACGTCGGATTGACGTCGTTTTGAAGTTGCTGCAACGTTGATCCGATGTCGTGTTCCCACTGGGTTTTAATCTGAATGTTGCTGAATGTTTTTTAGTTGGGCCTTGAACTTAAAGCAGACTTTTGCAGATTCTTGCAGCCTTTTTCTGGTTTGGTCAAATTGAATTATTTATTAAAGAAGTTCCCGACATCTTTTTACCGTATTTATCTAAATTGTGAGTATATATATTAACCCTATTCATTCTATGACAGGGGGAGGAATGCTCCCCCACCCTGCCGTGTTATGTTTTATATTTCTTGATTGAAATCCGCTATGAAACCAAACTTTTTAGAGATTTAAGTTTTATCCTTTAGACAACTTTTAAATTTTTATTTTTGAAAATCCGTCCAAATACCCTATGACCATGCTCTTTTGGAAGATCACCAGTACCAAAAAAGTGAACAAGAAAAAATATGTTTTGGAGAAAAATATACTTCCAGGTAAAATTATAAAATTATCACACCAGCAACAAATAATGACGTCATCAACGATATTTTTAGGCCAATGTATTCATTACAGTTGGTACTAATAACAAACATTTCCAAACTTTCAATGTACTCTCTCACATTAAACATTAAGATTCTTACCATCCATAGATGATCTCTGCTTTGGCGGCATATAGTATGGTACTTTTCCTTCGTATATACCAGTTACATGCTCTATAATGTTACGAAAATTACACATTAACAAGTCATTTGTAGTTTAAGATCCAAAAAAAGTATTATGATAATACTCTAAAGGGTATATATCAATACCTCAGAAGAGGGTTAAGTACCTAATACAGCATCTAACATAACTTTACATTGCCAAAAGAATTGGTGACGATGAAACTACTAGTTCGGCTAGTACTCTAATATTGTGTTCAATCCATTAACGTGTGCTGAATTTATAATAGAAGGATGATTGACAAACATATTCACAAATATATGAAAACAAGGCGTTGGCTACTGGAAATAGAACTTGTTCCAACGCAACTTCGTTTTTATGCAGTTCCTTATTACATTAAAACAAGTTCTTCTTTGAGTGGCCAACACTTCGTTTTCATGTCTGTTTAAATAGGACTATTCTTTGTGATTTAAAATTGATTCAAACCTGTGTCAAAGATTTCATTTCTCCAAAGTCCACCACAACTAAAGGATTCATTTCCAGAGCACACAGTGTTACATTCGCTGTCAGGTACTATATCGTATTTTCCATAGTTGTTGCCACAAAAACATAAGTATCCATATTGCAGACCAGCATATCTAGAATGAAAGTTCAATTATAGGTAGCAGTTATTAGCTCCTAGTCACTCCCAGGCGCTAATATCATAATGGATCATAACGCATAATCCATCAACCATCAACAGAACGACTATGAAACTCCGTAATAATAAAATGTTTCCATAATAATAAAAGGCGTCAATTGTTTAGGCAAGGCTAATTTACTCACTTGTAGCCAGTTTTTTTACAAGCGTTTCTGCAATCTATCGGGACGACCATTGGTATTCCAGCTCTCACAGGAAGATCTCTCCCTTGTACAAGATGATCAATGAAACAGCCAATGTAGCCTAAGATATATAACAATTTAACTAATCATCACCAATTTGCGAAATAAACCTACATACACCATTAATAATTAATAGAACGATCCGTTCTCAAAGCATTGTAAAGTTAGTCCCGTGAATTCTTGCAATGTTACTTCTCACAAGTCCCATATTCTTACTTAGCCGTTATAAGTCTGGCCTCGCTACAGCCACAAACAAAAATAACTGGATAAGTCAGATACGTAATTAAAACTTTTAGCGGTTTTGAAACAAAGTTCGAATTACAAAAAGGTCGAATCATAGACGTTTAAATTACATTAAGTTAACTGTATAGCAATTATATTAAGAAAAGATCTAAAATAACGAGAATGAAGAAAGAAGAAGTCCATTTCTACTAATGGAATGTCTTTTCTTGGCTTTTGCACATAATATTTCGCTTAGTGAGAACATCTCAAATTTTGTTTGAATATTAACTGTTTCAAAGGAAGAAAGCTAGACCAAATTCAACAAAAATGTAACTACACCAAACGCTGCTTTGTCAATGATCTTGTAATCGATTGTTTTTTCAGCACGAAGAAACCAATCCATTGCAAAATCGTTGATCTAATCACATTTTTATTAAGCATACCATCAGCTCTCGGCTCTACTTCTATTTTCTTCTTAGTCATATTCTTCAAAATTCTTGGTCGATAAGCAATCTCTAATGGAAAGGGTAGTTTTCCTAAAGATTTGTTGATGAGTGAATTTGAAATATCTTGATTGTTTAAAACAGGTGTTTCGGTTTTATTTTCTTTGTGAGTATTATTTGAATTCTGAAGATTTGTATCTATTGATAGTTGTTCTAGATTGTTCATGTTACCTTCAGTTTGGTTAATATATTTATATTGAATATTCTTTTCCACTTCGCCAACGATTTTAATTTGTTTTGGATTATCTGGTTCAGATTGATTGTATTGTTTTGCTAATTTTAAAGCTTGAACATTTGCGACATCTTGCGATTGAGAATCTTGGATTGTCGCCACATCCTGTGGTTGGGGTGCTTGTACAGTGGTCTCATCTTGCGGTTGGGATGCTTGGCCATTGGTCACGATCTGCGGTATTACGATTTGAGATATTGGTTCCTGCGATATGTTTGATAACGAGGAATTAATTGAGGAAAAAGGTTTCCCTGCTTTTGTTGTATTTACGGATGGAGTTACCACACCATTTCCATTAGTTTCAGGCTTTAAAATAGTTGGTAATTTTGTTGATATATTCATGACAGGTGTTATGGTTGAAATGACTGGGACAGGTATTTCTACTGGTGCAGGTGCTAGTGTGGTTGATGCCGTTGTAGGTGTTGTTGTGAAATTTGACGCACTTGTTTTGACCGTAGTGGTTGCTATAGCTGCTAATGTAGTCCTTGTTGTTGGTATTGGTGATGTTGTTGTTGTTGTTGTTGTTGTTGGTGGTGGTGGTGGTGGTGATGTTGTTGTTGGCGCTATTGTTGTTGTTGGTTTTGTTGTTGCTTTTGAAGTGAAATTAGTTTGCGGTGGTTTTGTGGTTATTGTTGGAGGAGTCGTTGTTTGTTCAATTACCTGTGGTAAGGTAATTGCTGGTTTTGGAGTCGTAGTGGTTTCGTTATAATGATATGGATATTCGTGTGTTGCTTCTTCGGGGAATGTTTCATTACTTAGAGATGGATTATGAACTCTTTCAAAATGTTCCAAAGACTGTGGAGTTGAAATGATTTGTTCATGATAATTACCAATATTTGGATCTAAGTGATCAAAATTAATTTGTTGTGGTACCGGCGCTTGTACTACTGCTTGAAATGGTGTATTGTATGTTGGATTATTTACAGAAGCATTTGCATTGAGATTATCTGCATTGGTTCCAAATGGTGATGTACCGGTTTCTAGCGTAGCACCCTGTTTTGGATCAGCATTTGAGACATTGTTTTCGTTTGAATTCATTACATTTGCCATCGTACTTCCACCAGTTAAGCCACTGTACATTGTGTTAGAATTAACTTTGGAAATGTCTGTACCTAATGTAGGTTCCATGATTATATTTGATGTTCGATTTTCCTTTCGTCCTAAATCAGATCCCTCCTTGTTTATCTGTTCTTGATATTGCCTATGCTGTTCTTCGAGAAGTTTTCTATACGTAGTTTGTTCATCTAAGATTTCTTGTTGCAGTTTCTTAAACTTTTCTTCGCGAATCTCCGGTGTGTCCTTATTTGATGTATTTTTTTCTTCCAGCTTTTTAGCTAAATATGCACTATCTTCCTCGGCTTTGTTGATTACTTTTAACTTCTCAAGCTCGGCATTAGATTCTGCTAACTGATCACTAACTTCTTGAATTCTTTTATTTGTCTCTGTTTCAGCAGGGTCGTGTCTGTTATTTATCCACTTTTTCATTTGATCTTGCTTAGGTTGAACTTCTTCTGTAAGCACCTTAGATAATTGAGCTTTCTTCAACATTTCATCAGATTTGAGCAAAGATGGATTCTTAATCAGCTTACTTCTACCGCTACCTAATTTTTCGTTGTTGTTTTCGTAAATAATATTTGTAGCTTTTAGTCCAAGCACATTGCTTCTCTTATTATCACCAGATAAAACCATTGATTCTACAAGATCTTTATCCACGTCAAAGCTACCTTCGTTTGCTTTAGTAATTGTCATACGTGACTGTACCTCATTTACAGGTTCAAGTAATTGTTCCTCGTCTTTACTAAAGAAACGTTTTGTTGGTAGTAACTCTTTTACTTCATCAAATGCAAGAACAACTCTTCCATCTTGAACAGGGCTAGTCGTAATATGAGCGATGTTTCGACCAAGTTCGTGATCTGATCGTTTTGTCACAATTTTCTCTTTTTGATTTTTAATTCTTTCCAGGCGTGTTTTAATTACAGTTGATCTTTTAATGATTTTCGATGTTTTATGTTGAGCCATATTTATTGACCCTAAACTTCCTAACTCCATCTGTTTTGATTCACTCTGTTCCTTTACATCACGTCTTATTTTTGGTTGGTTCTTATTCTCATCATGTGCATCACCATTCACTGACTCAACCAATTCTTCATATTCATCTTCATTTGGTATGATATCTCTTTTACTTATTACTGACATTTCATCATCACTGGCATTTTTAATCTCCGATACATCATCTGTTTCAATATGGCGTTTCTGTTTCAGTTTATCTGCAGTATTATATCCTTGAAAGTTACTTTTAAAAACAGGAAATCCATGCTCTCCAGTCCACATTCCTTTCTGTCGTTTTGATCTATTTTTTCTTTCTAAAATAATCCGATGGCCTTCTTCTTTTGATATTTTTTTGATAACATGTCTTTTAGATATTGTTTTCTCTGCGTTGGAAAACGCGTCATTTCTTGAGTCAGCATAATCTCTTTTGATAAGACCAGGTACAAATTCCGGTTGGGTTCCAAGGCCAGACCATACCCCTGTTAATGAAGTACTTTCGACTTGACGTTTATCCTTTCTTTTTTCGGTTTCACCAACTAAATCCATAACACTTCTTGCAAATTTATAGACTTTTTCAGCAGTCTTCACATTAGCTCTTTGCTTCTCTCTAGTTATCTTTTCTTTCTTTAAATCTACGATCTGATCGTTCTTGCCATCATAACGCATCAGATAGTCAATGTTTGGATCATCATCAGGAAGAATGTTTCTCTTAGATATCTTTGGAACATCGATGTTTCTATTTATATTACTTGGGAATGAATCATCTTCCACAGCACTTCTTTTTACCACAGCCTTTGAATCATTACTCTTTAGTGAGCCCATTACAGATTTTGGATGAGTTTGATTCATTTTTGCAGCAACATTAGTCGTGCTGGAAGCTCCAATGGACGTTGTATTCTTTGATTTACTCACCATATCCTTTTTAGTTTTCATTTGTAGAGGTTCATGATGTTTTTCTGTTGTTTGTTTGTATTCATGTATATCTCTTTTCATGTGATGCTTTACAAGTTTTTTATCTTTATTTGTTATAGCTTTCCCAGCTGCAGTTTCGATATGTTGATTTTTAACTTGATGTTCAATTACATCGCGAATATGATTCGCTTTTATATCTTCTGCTTTTGCACTGATCAAGAACCGGTTATGTCGTGTGTCAAAATAAATACCATCTCTTTTAATGTGGTTCAAGAAATCTCCTTCATCATCATCAAATAAACTTTTGGCCTATAAACATAACAGTAATTATTAAGCCACAAATATCTTTTAGGACAAATATTCCTCCCATTATCGTACTCTTATTATTTATAGTTTCAAAAAGTATAATACATTTTGTTTTAGGAGCTGGCTCAAATATAACATTTACAAAAAAGAGTATCCTGATCAAATTGTTCAAATTTAGATTAAGGACCAAAAGGTTTTGAGCATAACATTTTGAGATCTTCGTCCATGTTTATTACCCGTGTTCGCTGGTCTTTCACGCTTCACTTTTACGCTTTAGTGTAGCATGTGTCACTTATGTTGAATGAAAATATGCATGGCATTAATATATATAGAAATAATATAAATATAATAACATTTCAAAACTACTAGTGAAATGCTGAAATCTAATAAATTTGACAACACAATAAATCTTGACCTACGAATTACGAATCGCTATACAAAGGAATGGACTAATTTCAAGAACTTTGATTTAGAACTGCAATTCTTCAAGTAGACGAACACTAAGTACTTACCTTAGCTTCGTCAATTATTCGTAAATTTTTAAACTTTTCTTCTCCTAAAGATCTTTTAAACACATTGAATGACTTAAACTCCTTATAAGGAATTACTTTGGTAAATGTTGGAATTTTTTGCACCTTTGCAGTACTTCTAATGTCACGTGCTATTACGTCCCTCTTTTCATTGGTTATGTATTCTTCATCATTTCTTTTTTTGCTTACTTCACTGATCATGTTATTGAATGGTAATGGAATGTCTGGAATGTGTTTATTTCGTGCTTCCCTTCGCAATATTTTTGCTCTTGGATTTTCACGGTGAATAATGGCTAAATAAAAATAAACATAACGTTTTAAAATGCTACTAAATACCGTCCAGTATGCTCCCTATACAGACTGTTTGCCCTGTCGGCACACATCGTAACAACTCCGTAACAACATCGTAACAACATCGTAACAACATCGTACCAACGTTGTAACAACGTCGTAACAACGTCGTAACAACGTCGTAACAACGTCGTAACAAAATACATCGTGTGCCCGCTGGTTATTTCCACACAAGGCAATATATACAATTCATATACAGAACCATACTGGTCCATTTCCAGTAGTATTCACGCTGTGACCCTAGTCGGAAACAACGTCAAAAAAACGCCACAAGGGTCTCATTGCACGTTTTTGTGTTGTGTCTTTTTATAAGAAACGGCTTTTATAAACAGAACTAAATTTAGGAAAAACAAATAAAAAATGCAGAACTGAAATTTGCAAACCAATATTTTTCGGGGATATATTTTCTTCCCAAACACCTCTAAAACACATGTAGATCTAGTTGAATTTTTGGACAAAATATATTCCCTTAGTCATCACAGACATAGAATACGTTAGACGAAACGTTTGTTCTTTTTGTATCTTTTATTAGATTTTTTTTGTTTTTAGCAGTATGTACTATAAGAATCAAAAAATAAGTTCTTGCTGAAATTCTAAGTTTCTTATAAAAAAAACGTGTATAATAGAATAAACCCAATCGGCGATTTTCTCTACCAACACTATCCTAAAACTGTGGGCGATAATACCGTTGTGTCATTCCGTAAAATTAAAGTTAAAAATTAGTATATACAAAAGGTAAAAAGCTTCTTATAATTCTTCTAAAAGAAATGTCTTCCATGTTACAGGTAGCTAATAGGAAGAATATTCATAGTGTTCAAATATATTGATAATTAGAGGAGCATCCTAAAAAAAATATGTTTGGGTGAGTTTTTTAGGTACTTTAAGCGTGACCCTTAACAAAGGTATTAGTCTTTTTCAGGCCGGGCCTTCTGGGGCTGCTGTGAACAGTCCCTCCATAACTTTTGATGGTACTATGCTGTAGTGTTGAAACTTTCCAGAAAGTTAGGTGAACATTCCAAGCAACCTTTATATGGACCCCTAAATGAACTCAAACCGGTTTGAGTCGAAAATATTTCAATACGGTGTCTGGTTACTTCTTAAGGCCGTTTTCCATTCGGAGATATTTACTGCTCGGGCGGGAAAATACCGCTCGAAATTTATTTCGAGCATGCGTATTTGTGAAAAAATCTTGATTTATTCACAAATACGCATGCTCGAAATAAATTCAGCGCGGTATTTTCCCGCCCGAGCAGTAAATATCTCCGAAT
>JAULBZ010002222.1:0-19340 GCA_032360805.1 Neoturris breviconis
TTTCCTACGACTTTAATCAATTATATCTCCACTAATATTCATTCTTATGGAGTCAAATCTTCAGAATATGTTAGTAAAAATATGAACTTTCATCTAGACTACAGAAGGGAAAATTTGAAAAAAAATCTCAGGGTGATTTTGTACCTTTAATTCTAAGGGGATGCTTAGCAAATTAAAGAATATTTTACCTGTGTTCCCACCGGAATAGAACAAACTTTAGTAGGTCAGATATCAACATTCATGTAGATGCTTCAATATTTGGCTGCATTATTGCCGATTGAATTCCCGCATTATTGAAACTCAACCAATTGAATTACTGTATTTGTGAAACTCGACTAATTGAATTCTCGCATTTGTTACGGTTCACATACAATTACCACTACAGTCCGGGCTGGTAGATATTCATTACCATTAGGCAGAAAATTCTGTGCGAGAGCCAAAAAGTAAACATTCCATTGGTACACATCACGTGACATCAATTTCTACCAATGCAGTATATTTTTTTTGGCTTTCGCACAGAATTTTTCGCCTAATGGAAAGCCAACCTTCATATTGCGGGATAGGATAAAGGTCGTTTTCCACTTCAGCAAATTTTCTGCTGAATGGAAACGGAACAGAAAAATGCGAATGCGTAGAAATATATATAGTTCATATATTTCTTTCTACGCATGCGCATTTTTCGTTCCGCTTTCGTTCTGCGGAAATTTTTCTAAAATGGAAAACGATTTTAATAATGGAGTCAGAAGAAAGATTAATAATGGAGACAGAAGAAAGATTACCTTCAGTAATTGCATCGGTTATCGCATTCTTTCCAATATTCTGGTTAAAGATCAACAAAATTACTGGTTTTTCAGTTTGAGTAAACCTAAATATGGAAAGTAATCACAAAATTAAGGGACCGTCTCAAAAATAAATATATATATTGCTATTGGTTTCTTCGTATCGAAAAAAACAATTCATTGCAAGCTCATTGACCTAACACACTCCTGTACAGATTTATGTTTGATGAATTTTAGTTGATAACCCTAAAAAAGTACAAATGATGCGATGCGACAAAACTTAGTAGTTATTTATTTAGTCGTGCGTCTGCAATGGCTTGATTTGACCGCATCATAAAAACTTTAGTCTCTAAATTTGTAGCAGCGGAGTGCTACTAAGTCAACGATTCTGCATTTGGTTGGTTCCTTCCTACAAAAGAAACCAATCAATTGCAAGCTTGTTGATATCCATGCCGGCACACCACGTCGGAATAACGTCGAAACATCTTCAAAATTTCGTCGTTGTGACGTAGTTTTCCGACGTCGTGTGTCTACTGGGATAACATTTTCAAATTTATTTAAAACGTACCAAAATATTTTCCGGTTGCTTGGTAACAATGCAGGGGCAACGTAAGTTTCTTTTGTATGAAAACATTGTATATCACCTTGAACCAGCACAGCTTCTCGAACATTTTCAGGAATACGATAAATTTTGGAATCATCCAAGGCTGCGATTTCACTGTTTTCACAAACGGTACGCAAATGCTCTTTAGACCAGATCTATAAACAAATCAGGTAATACAAAAAACGTGTCAAGCAAACACACGACGTCAGATTAAAATAATGTCGAAGTGATGTTGTTTTGACGTCAATTCAATGTTAATCATCTACCAATTGATGTCAGCATATACACTAACTCGGTGAAGAAAAACTTGTTCAAAGTCTGCAATAAAAGCTAGAACAACATCGTCCGACGTTGTTCTAGTGTCTTTACTGCGAACTTTGAACAAATTTTTAGTCTTACTCTTGATTTGGTTAAACAATCAAAAATTCAGGAATACCTCCCCCACTCCCTCTCTCCTACTTTTCTGGAAAAAGATGTAGTAGCAACGTGACGTAGTATCAACGTCAAAAAGACGTCATTTTATAATATCTCTACCTACATGCAATGTCAGAACAAAACGTGTTTTCAACATTAATAGACGGCTAATGCCTACTAGAATGCGTTGTATGTTTACCTTATACTTGTCATGTTCCATCATCATTGGTACAGCGATTCTTATGCCACAAACTCTCCATAAGCCTTCCGTTAAACCGGTAAAACGTTTCATAGCTCGTTGTAATTTATCCACACTGATAAAGTAAGCCTAGAAAATAAAAATGAAAGATTTTGCCGATTTTACAGAAATTTTTAAGAAGGATATTATCCAGTAGTAAAGTCAGTAGTAAAGACGCTAGAACAACGTCATTTGAGGCAGCATCGTGATCAATCACAACCTCGTTTCCAGGGTCTCTTTCCGCTTTTTGAACCCTTCAAAAAGCGGAAAGAGACCCTGGGAACGAAGTTGGATCAATTAGTGTTGAATCAATTTACCCTATTATGTGACATGTGCATGCGCCTAGAAGCGGATTTTTTATTGGTTGTAAAATTCCAACTCGCATTTTGAGACAATAAAGGTGCTATACATTTTGTTATAGTCACACCCATTTTTTAAAAAATATATATTAAAATAATTGAAGAAAAAAATAAGAGTTGATCATGTATCTACGAGTTATATGGAAGATTTTCAACATATATTTACATACTATCAGGAGAAGAATTGTCACTTGTCATTACTGGTCCAATGCAAAACATTAAAAATTAATTAAAAACTCGAGTAAGTAAAGAAGTTCAATTAAATTTTAGAAGCGCAATCTCAAAAATAAAATTTACAGCGAAGAGCGATCTTGTAATTCCGAAAAAAGCAATCCATTGTAAGCTCGTTGACATAACACCCTTCTATGTAGTTTTATATGAGATGGCCTCTATGTAGAAATATTACCTGCACGGTTGTTTCACACGTAACTGATGCATTTCGTACGGAATTGGTAAGTAATCCCATTTCACCAATTACATTTCCTGCATAAAGATAATCAGCTGAAATTTGTAAACTTGTTGAAAGACTTGCCTTTTCTCGAAAACCAACTGCTGCCATTGAAACACCGACAAGCTAAAAGATCGAATTATTTTATTAATAAAGCTAATGTGCAACGACCTATCGACGTCATTTTATCAAGCAGTGTCGATTAGCTTTTAAGACCAGCTACTTCCTTGCAGGCATACTGTGTCGGACTAATGTCGATACGTCAAAATGACGTCACAACATCAACTAACGTTATCTTGACGTTAATCAGACGCCGTGTGCCATATGGATTTAATGTAGAAGGCCGGAGGATATATGTTTGTTTTATGCAAAATCAAGAAACTGAGAAGAAAATCGGGGATAATGTCCGAGTTATTAGATTTTCGAGTTACCGGAATTCATAAATTAAATTTCGTTTCAAAACATTGCAACAGTATGTGCCACTTACTTTTACCATTCCGGAGATAATCAAATAAATTCCATCGCATCCTTCTCCTTGTTTTATGATAGTATCTCCATAATCAAAAGATAACATTTCAGCACTGGACGCAATGTAAGATATAGCTTCTTCTTCAAGTCCTTGTAACCACACTAAACTTCGAAGAATATCTTCTGGTTTCTTTGGTGGGATGTATGCAGGTGCTTGAAGTTGTTGCTTCATCATTACTTCAATGACCTTTTTAGAAATAAAAGAAGTTTCTTTGAAAATTGCAGAAATTTATGACCAATGTGCATCAGGATTAAATGCAAAACTTAATCCAGTTTGGTCAGCGTATGAAAGAGTTCGTTTTGTCGTTTCATTGGCGTCTTTTTTACGCTGATTTGGCGTTACTTGTGAGAAATAACGATAAATCAGCTTTATGGTCTATGGTATTCCCTTTGGGGTTTAAATGTAACGCTGGTAACACTGGGAAATAAACCAAACATTTATAAATTGTCTGCAATAAGTGCTGTTTAACTAGATGATGGTTTTCCTGACGGTACATCACAGTATGAAAGACTACTGAATACGGACCCGTATAACTCCGTATTCGGACTATATAATGCCATATATAATAAACAGTTCGAACATGGAGTTATACGGTATCTGTTTTCAGTAGTCTTTCATGCTGTGCACAACTTCAAATCAATGTTGAAACAACGTCGAAACGGCTAGCATCATCAAAATTAGACAGAGAAATGATCTTTTTAAAAAATAAGTGAAGATCATAGATTGCTTGATCCAATTTTAACGTCATTTCCGACGTCGGATCAACGTTGAAACAACGTTAAAACGACGTTGCAACGACGACGATTCGACGTCATTGGGAGCTGGATAGCAAACGTACCCTTTCCAGTTTAGACGCTTCCTGTTTATCCAACACGCCATTCGATCTTAACTCATTTAACGTATCTCTTGCGTTGTTTAGAACAGATCTGATAGCTTGTCTTGTTTTAACCGAGATGGCAATACCAGGATGCTGACGTTGCAATAAACCTATTGTTTAAAATAGAAGGATAACTTAGTAGCGACGATGTTTGCAAATTCCCGTTATTAACGAAGCTACCGTATGCTCCTAAAAATATAGCATTACTCCATTCTTAGACCAACCTCGTCCTCAGGATTTCTTGCCTTTTCGAACACGCTCTTCCGTGTTCGAAAAGGCAAGAAGCCCTGGGAACGAGGTTGATTGTTAGACTAGATTATTACACGCTTTCCCTACCTTTTTCTGTTAAAAATTCGTGGATTGAATGTTTTGCTTTGGTAACGCAATATTTAATATACGAATATTTTAAGTCGACAGAATATTTAACCCTTCATTAGTATGATGTGGGCCCCCTGAATTTTTAAATTTTGCTGTGAAAGTATTATTCAGGAGGTATTTTTTTACATATTTTAAAAATCTTCTAATACCTTCCCATGAATTAACAAATTTCCGGGGGTACCCCACCATACTAACGAAGGGTTAACCAAAGAATTCGAACTGTAAATGTAATTAAGCCTGTTGGTGATCGAGAGTACCACAATGATCAAATCTATGACATTCCATTTGTCTTTCAAGTAATATTTACGAAATGCAATATCCAGGAATAGTTGTGCAAAATGACGAAATTTATCCCGGGTTACAAACTTTTTTATCAACAAAAATTTTCAACCGACAAGGTATTTGACGTCATTAACGTCAGTATATTCCCATTAACTCGAACCACTATGGAACAATAAATTAGTTTGAGTGAACAAATATTCGAGTTATCAGGTGTTCGAGTTACCGGAATTGTACTTATGTTGTGCAACGAACGTAATTTTATTGTCGCGTATGATGACAATCTCACCTTCACTTCCCATTCGGCACACGACGTCAGAACATCGTTCCAACATCGTCGTGTGTCGGCAGAGTTAGTGTGAAAACATATTTCTGACGCTGACGCGTACATTTTTTATTTTTTTAAACAAGTTCTCTACTCTATCTGGATATTATAAGCAATTAAAAGCAAATTCAAAATCACCATTTATTGAGTCACTCATACTATCCTAAAATTGTTCTCAGTGGTCTAAATGCGGATTTTCACTAAGCAAATTGATTCGCAAGAATTCTAAATGAAGCTGAAAGTGACGTCACATCTCAGGTGATGTCGTTTTCAACCAATGCAATAGCTCATTTAGAGTTCACGTGAACGAATTCGCCTAGTGGAAATCCATCTTAAATAAGTATTAGCTACACGTTAACCATTCTACAGTTGATTGTTGTCATGGTTTCTGACTAATAACGCAGTAAGCACGTAACGTCTAAAAGATGTCGTTTTTGACCTCAAGATGTCCAAACGACGCCGTTTAGATGTAGATTAGACATCGCATTGACGTTGTTTCTTACCAAGACTTTTCACAACTTGCAATCTTGTACGATCAGATCTTGTTTTTAAATCGGCTGCAACGTTAGGATCAAGAACTAATTGATCAATGATTTTTGTCACCTCTTCTACAGCAACAACAAAGCCTTTTCCGATATCATAACCAAAACTCAATTGGATGTTAATTCTGTTATTCACCAAGTCGATAAGTTTCGGTATTAATCCCTAAAGAACGAAACTAGATTGTTAATCTTTGTTGTGTTTTTTTCTACTATAAAGAGCATTAAATGTAGGCACTTATCGTTTGATCGCAGTAAAAAAAGACGTGATTTATGTTACTGATCTTGTAATGAAGGAATCCTGTTGGTACACGATGTCGTAACAACGTTGTAACAATGTCAAAAAGACGTCCGTCGTTTTGACGCTGTTACGACGTTGTTACGACAATAGGTTGTTATGTCAATAGGTTTACTATTTCAAAATTTTCTCGTTTTGACGTTATTTTGCCCATTACTGAATACAGACTTATTATAGAAATACAGATAATGCCCAACAGAGCTATATAATATGTCCAGTAGATACGTCGTGACGTGGATTTGACGTTTTATCGTTGACCCAACGTCGTGTATTGACTGAGTACTTGGCATAATACAAAGTTGTCGTGAATTCTAATGCCTATAGACCTGCACAACAAAGAAGATTTCAGTTGCATTGCCATTTTGAGCAGCCAACGCCTAGTTTTTATGTATTTGTGTGAATAGGTCTATCCAGACTTTTCTATGAATAAAAAACGAGGTTGCAGACCTCTGAATTCATGACGGCATTCCCCTGTTGAGGAGCATCTTTGGAGGCTAATTTGCAGCCAACAGGCTAGTCTCCAAAGTTGCTCATTGCTCACAGGGGAATGTCGACCAGAATTCAGAGGCCTAAGGTTGTGTACTAACCTTCATCAATTTTAGTAGGCGTCCCATTCTAAATATTCTGAGGATTTTTGATAATTTCAGTACACCAGGAGAGAATTTATTAGATTCTCCTTCCACAAATATGTCAATAAAAACGTCAACGATCGAGAGTACCACAATGATTAAATCTATGATATTCCATTTGTCTTTCAAGTAATATTTACGAAATGCAAGCATCTAAACGAAAATTAATGTTTATACTCGTTAGAATCTCCACTAGGGGAATTCTAAATGAAGCCATCTTCATGTAGTTAAGGATCAGTATTTACGGTGCAAAAACTAAACAATTGTATGAACTGAAAATAAAATTTTAAATCAAAGGAAAAATATATTTTCCGAAACATATGACGTCATTGATATTATTACCTCAAATATTGCTCCAAAAATACAGTTTTTGGATTTTCACTGGATGGGGACACATCCTTAACTTTAGCATAGATGTCTATGACTTAAGAGAATACTTATTTTTGAAGCACTTTAGCATGGTTTACATGATTGTGAGGGGGTTTCAGTAAAAACTTCCCAGTAGAAGTGCTAAATCAGCAGATGTACTGTAATTTTAGGCCGTGACGTTGCTAAAATTGGCTAGATGTTGCTAATTTAGAATTTTTAGTGGTGATTTCTGACTGAAACCGCCTCACAATCGTGTAAACCATGCTAAAGTGCTTCAAAAACTCGTCACCAATGTCAGTTAAATTTCTTACCTTTATCACGGCTTCCAAAACATAAACGGTGCAATAGACATAATTGATTATCTTTAGATATCGCATATACCATACATCATCGCTTATAGTCAATTCAAACGATATAGGAATCATGTTTAATGCAATCAATATATTCATAATGGCATCAAAAGCTACGTGTGTTGCGATTAGATAGTTGTACCTTAACAGTAGGTTTCGAGGTGGTGGAACTCTTTCTAATGGACGAACTTGTTTGAATTTTTCCAAACGAACTTTCTAAATAATAAATGAGAAGAATACTGAATCAACGCGCTTTCGAATGATTGGTTTCTTATTCGTTACGAAGAGTATGATTGGTTGTTTGGTACGAAGAAACCAATCATTTGCCAGCTGATTGACTTTTCATCGCACATATCATTTAACTAAAATTATCCAATTAAACTATTACACGGTGGGTACACGATGTCAGATAAACGTTGAAACAACGTCAAAGTGACGTCGCGAGGTCATTTTGATGTTGTTTCAACGTTAGATCCGACGTCGTGTGTCTGCATGGAACTTTTTTCTGATTCGATGATGCGATTAGCTAAAATTCGAGTAAAAATTGTAGTTGACTGATACGTGACAACTCCTACGCAGAGAAAGCAATGCATCATACGATCGAAAATGGGAAAATCGGATTAATTTTTAATTCATAATCTGGTTTTCCACCCCACCCCACCCACTCGTTGCCTCTCTGAGGTTCTACAGAGGAAAGTGCTTTTTATTGCAGACAAGAATTGTACTCGAAGTGATCACAGCAAATGTTACTTGTCGTCGTGTTTATAACCACATTAAACATAAAATGGTATCAACATGAGCTATCAAACTTGACTATGGTGTGCAGTGGTCGAAATAAGAGAAAATAATTCGCTCCTCCACAGTGATTATTTTACTTTTATTTCAGCGGCTGACTTATTCTTACTGTTTTCTCCCAATATCGAGGTACTTTCCAATGAAATGATAAATCAGTAAGTTTGATTAATCTGAAAAACAAATAATGAGTGAAATAAGTTTTTCGCCTCATAGGAGGCTGTTCAAAGTAGAAACGTGTTGCAATACAATCAATATCTTCCTATTGCATTGCAACAAGTTTCTACTTTGAATAGCCACGCCTCGTTTTCATGTATTTGTGAATAGGCCTATAAGTGTAAGGATTGATTCCTATGAGGCGAAAAACTCGCCACGAAAGCCAAAATAATACATTCCATTGGCAGAAATCGACGTCACATTTAGTGTGACGTCAATTTCTACTAAAAAAAATGTGTTTTTTTTGCCTCGTGAATTTCAACCTTAACAGTATCTGTGAAGAAATGTTTCGAGGCATACCGCAAAACTCCAAATATAAGCCTCCACGAATATTAGGCTACCCCCACCGTATATGGGACCACCAAGATGGTATAGCACACAAATCGTTTCATGTGTAAGAATCTCACCCCTCCCCCTTTAACATGCCCATGGGTTTATATAAGGAGAAAAAACGCTACTCTTTGTAGTTGGTGTATAAAATGAAAAAAACTAGAACATAAGAAAAAAGGGCAAATGACGTTCCGTAGTCTGCCTCACGGGTTAGTATTATTGGTGGGGGTTTGTTGACCTGGGTTCTGTGGCGTCATCAGACCCCAGACACAGAACCCATACCGTTTTCTGCACAAAGTTCTTGTCTTGGACATGATAGACTTTACGGACAAAGCATTATGTACTTTTCCGGTCCCTGTAGGGAATATATACAATGTAGTCCTATGTCTTCTCTGATGACCCAGGTTCCTACTGGTGCTTTTGTTTTGATATAGCTACTCATTATATTAGTTGATGTCCGTATGACACGGTATTCTCTTATGAGCTCTGCTTTCTTTCCCTAGTGGGCAACAATTTGTTCAAAGTCCGCAGTAAAGACGCTAGAACAACGTCAACCGACGTTTTTCTAGCGTCTTTACTGCTTAATCTGAACAGGTTTTTGCCCACTAGGTAACTCTTTGATACACAAAGTTTTATCCATGTATAAGCAAAACACCTTCCTTCCCATCTATTGACATATATGGTAATAGTATATGGAGTTATTGTTCAGTAAGTGAGACAGCCTTTACATGGATTTACAGTATAGCTAGCGTCTTTTACTGCAAACTTTAAAAATAGTTTTTGGGCCTCACCTGCTTTTTTCATCCATGCATGTATCCGCAAGATTGACCAATACATTGACAGCATCACTTGACAATACTCCACGTTCAAACTGTCTCCAGAAACACATCTTTTGAGCTTTTAATACAGCTAGTCTACCTTCTTCAGTCATCTCAGCAATTTCTTTGGGGGAGGGAACATTTGCAACCTCGGTTTCGCATTCTGGACATTTACTGTAGCGTAGCAAGTATGTCATGTGAAATTCCGTGTCCTAAAATTTATTATTACATTTATATTGGCCTGAGATACCAAACGTGAGATATCAAAATCCCAAGCCTCTTATCTCTATAAAAAAAAGTTTAAATTCGTTCCCCTTGTTAAAAGTTCTATGACTTAGTTACTTTTAACTTTTTTTTACTTGAAAATATAATTTCAAGCTTTTTATGACCACTATAATTCTTGTTGCATCTCTTCATTTGGGGTATATCAAATCAGTTTCGTTAGGGACTATCTCAAAATTTCGCTCCGAAAGGGTTAAATCAACACAAATTGACAATAATCAACAAAAATGAATCTGTGCAGAAGTGTATTAGGTTGATCGATCAGTAGATTTTATTTTTTAGACGGTCTACAGACTTGCAGCGGTTGAAGTAAAAGTAACTAATCACTGTGGAGGAGTGGTTTTTGGACATAATTTAAGACAGAAGCTATACTCAAACATCACTCCTCCACAGTGATCATTTTCTCTTATTGCGTCTACTGAGCTTGCGTATACGCTGCACGATCCTAAGAGAGTTTTAATATAAGAAGAAACCAATCAATTGCAAGATCGTCGACTTAGTACTCTTCTCCGTTGATATTAACTCCCAGTAGCCAAAAAAGTGTTCAAAGTAAGCATTAAAGACTCTAGAACAACGTTGAAGACGTTTTTCTAGCGTCTTTACTGCGGACTTTGAACATGTTTTTGCCCACCGGGCTACCTATACTTACGTCGCTTCCAGTCTCCTTATATGGGTTGTTAATATTACATGCTTTTACTGCGTACGACCAATCAGCATCTGCTAAAAATCGATCTGTTTTTAACATTTTCAACGATTGTTGTTGTCCTTGACCCAATCTAAAAGAAACCATTCGTATTTTAATATGTAGCTATAATTTCATCAAAGCCTTCATCAATCTGTCCTAGCTAGGAAATAGCTTTTTTCACTTTTTGGTGACAACTTCAATACTTGTAAATAACATTGAAACATTTGGAAGTGAAAATAGAGATTTTGAATAAAGCCTGATTTCCACTTAATCTGGATTTGGACAGGACTGGATCGGATCGCCTTAAAGAAATGTGATTCCCAGTGGGCAAAAACCTGTTTCAAGTCCGCAGTAAAGATGTTAAAACAACGTTTTCAACATTGTTCTAACGCGTCTTTACTTCGGACTTTGAACAAGTTTTTTCCCACTAAGATATACCTTTGCACTGCATTATTCATAGCTGCTTTTTTAGCCTCAGATATTTCTGACATTCCCAGTACTTCAAGCAAAGGTTTGATTGTTGTTGCGTTTATAATTAAAGTGAGTAGTACAATTCCGGCTGTGTGAATCAAGATCTAGAAAAAAAATAGATAAAAAGATGACGTCGGCGTCGGATCAACGTCACGACGACGTTTTGACGTTGTTTTAACGTTGATCCGTCGTCGTGTACCTGCAAGGTTAAGCAAACAACTTTGATCAGAAGTAGAAAAACACGCATATATAATAACCTGCCAGCATGCAACGTCTAAAATGACGTTACTTTGACGTACGCCAGAATGATGTATTTCGATATTGATTAGGCCCCATGCCCGCTGGATGTGAAGAATGATGAAACCAATGAATTACAAGACTGATAAATTCCTACTGTTATCAACCCCTAGTGAGCAAAAACTTGTTCAAAGTCTGCAGTAAAAACAGTAAAACAACGTTGAATACGTCGTTCTAGCGTCTTTACTGTGGACTTTGAACAAGTTTTTGCCCACTGGAGCATACGTTATTTGTTCTAAATTCGGTGAACACCTAAAAAAACATCTACAAATAAAAACGACGTATTTTTAATATTAATTAGACGTCGTTTGTTGTCAACTGGAATGACTCTCCAAATCAGAGTCATGCTCAAATTAATAAATAAATTTCCACTAGCTACCAAATGGGCACGTACCGTTTATTCAACGTAAGAAAAAATGTTGATTTCACAGCACAACGTCAAAACAACGGGTTTTTTGTACGTTGAATAACGTCATATGCCGGCCGGGTATAGTTATTTTGTTTTCTTGTATTAATCAGGGAAATTCATACTTGGTTATTTCTTACCTTGTTTCCCACTACTTCGTGATCCATTGAAAGTTGCAATGCCAAAGCCAATCCAACAGCGCCCCTTAAACCGCCCCATATCATAACAACTGCATCTTTCCATGGCAAACCATAGCCTAATCTCGTTAGGAAGGGACTGAATAAAGCAATGACCAAAGCTCTGAAATTAAACGCTAGATTAGATTAGAAGTACATTGTCGGAACTAGAGGTCCAATCAACGTCGCTTTGACGTCTAGATACCGCTCCAATTTATTTTCGACGTTAATTAAAAAAGCAAGGGGTTCAACACAATATTATTCTTCCGCTTCCCAGTGAGCAAAAGCTTGTTCAAAGTCCGCAGTAAAGACGCTAGAAAAACGTTTTCAACGTTGTTCTAGCATTTTTACTTCGAACTTTGAACAGGTCTTTGCTCACTGGGTGCTCTTATTTCTCGTTCTAACGAAACAAACTATAAGCAAAACTAATAAAATAGTTGACATTTGATTCACTATTTTTGGAGAAATCCCTTACCTGATCACAATAATTCCACAATAAGCGACAAGTATAAACAACCAGTCCTTTCCTTCGATAACCTCAAAAGCTTTTTCCATTATTGCAACGCCAGCGAGTAAAAATATCAGTGTGTTTGCTAGGTAAGCAAGTATTTCCCAAAATCTAAAAACAGAAAGCATCAGTGTTTATAGTATCCAGAAAAGTTCCAGTCGACACACGTCGGAGCAACGTCAAAACGACGTCTCGACGTTATTTTGAAGTTGTTTCGACATCGTGTGCCGGCAGGAGAGTGTTATATCCGGATAATTTGATTGTCTACTGGATTTCTGAGTCACTGATCAATGAACTGATTGCAAAGAATCAATCAATTGTAGACTCGTTGAAGTAACACTCTTCATCGCAGAGTTGTTTTGATCAAATTTATCAGATTTTAGCTTCCTTTAATTAGCCAAAATAATTTGTAGTGGTCACACAAGTGTCCCAACAAGTTAGTCCCATCCCACGACGTCAAAGCATTGTCACGACGTTATGAGCCCATCGGAATAACTATTATACATTTAAAACCGTGATGTATTTCAAATGAACTGAAAGTCCGAAAAAACAGGTTATTGTTCCCAGGAATTAAGTCTTCCCTGCAGGGCACTCGACGTCTAATCAACGTCGAAAATCAAGACGTCAAAACAACGTATTTCCGACGTTGATTAGACGCCGAGTGCCCAGACGGATTTTTACTAGGCAAATTACAGTAGTTCACCTTCAGGGTACCTAAAACTTCAAACCATTATAGCCTTATTGAATGAACAGCGTCATGGTTGCTATCAGGAAGACTAACGGCATTGGTCGGTAACGTCGAATTATCATGGCGCACACTTACCTGTGTAAAAATACTTCAACTTCAGGACTGATACTTGTTCGATGCTGATTGATTTCTATTCCAAGCATGACCACAGCTAACATACCAGATACTTGTAGAACTTCCTCTCCAATATAGAATACAAGATATGTGGAGGAGAGTGTGATAGCAATCTCCACCATTGCATCATTAAATACGTGTTGTAACCAGAAGACGACAAATTTACCAGCCACTAACCCCATTGCCATACCGCCGAGAGCTACTCGAGGAAAGTAAAGTCCAATCTCCGTCACTAAACAATAGAACAGCATAATGGTTAGCCCAGACAATAAAACATGAACCCCTTTCATGCAAACGACGTCGGATTAAACATTGCAACAGTGTTAGAACGACATTGTGACGTGCTTGTGACCTTGTATTGCACTAGATTGATTCGTTGTAATTATCACTTTCAATATGAAAGATTACCGAAAATAGTCCTTACCCAGTGGGCACACGACGTCGTATCAATGTCAAAACGACATCGTTTTGACGTTGTTAAGACGTCGTGTTCTGGCGGGGTATGTGATATCGTGCGACGGTCAAATGAAGACATTAAATTAATAGAAATTGACGTTACACGGCGTGTGATGTCAATTTCTACCAATGGAATGTCTTTTCTTTGACTTTGAAAAATTCAAATATTTCAAAGCGAAGAAAAGCTCATTGAACTTCATGAACCAATTACCAGATTTTTTAATCATTGTTTTAATTAAGCTAATAATTACAATACTTGAGAAAGAGAGTGTATAATCAACGTTCTGTAATTTGATTGGTGTTCTTGTTAACCCTATAAGACCCGGGCTTTTGGGGGAGGGAGGGGGGCTAATAACCCGGGTGGGGGGGGTACAATGTACCACACCCCAATAACTTTCGAACAACTGCTTCGTTTTACTTGAAACTTGGTCACAATACACTCCAGGCTCTCTACTATCCGAAAATGCAATAAAAAATGTCATTTTTTATGCAGAATGTGAGTATCCAACCGCAGTTCCCGTGAAAACCTGACTTAAAAGGCGAAAATGGAAATTTAGCTAGAACAATTAATTATATTGTTATGTTCGCATTATGAATGGTTTATTAACTATTACGTAATAAAAAGCCTTTGTAATGCCTCGTAGAATTTTGAAAATTTCCGGTCCCGAAGGCCAAAAATGGTCCGGGGTCCGTTTGGAGAAAGTTTTGGATCAGAAGTTACAGGGAAATTTCGGGCGTTGTGGTACAAAGTACCCCCCCGGTTAAATAGAAAAGAAAGAAATTAATCAATTTCGCAATCGATGACAATTTATATCTTTGACTCAGTTTACCTGTCATTTTATTAAACGATAAGCTGTAGAAGATTTTGTATAACACGATAGCTGCACCGTCATTCAGTAGCGATTCACCTTCAATGATAGTTCCCAGTTGTTTTGATGTACCTGACATAATAAGAAATAAATATAGACCTATTCACAAATACGTGAATACCATACCCGTTGGCTGCTCAAGGTAGAACTTGTTGCAATGCAATAACTTCGTTGTTGCGCAGTGTCTTGCGCTCTCGTTGTATTTGTAAATAGATCTATTTACAACCTCGCTTACTCTTTCTACACTTTTTGCATACACTTTACCTTTTTTATCACACATACAATTATGCCCTCTCATAAACTTTTCTACTTGGCTATGACTCTTGACTACTTTCCATTGAAAAGAATCAGGCTAAACACACAGTAAAGGATCAGGCTAAACACACAGTAAATGAATTTTTATCCAGGTTGCGTTAAGCCAACCTCGTTCACAGGGCTTCTTCTCTCTTGACGTTTAACGCTGTAAACGCCAAGAGAGAAGAAGCCCTGGGAACGAGGTTGGCGTAAAGCTATCTCTGCAGGCACACGGCGTCGGATCAACGTCGGAACCATGCCAAAACGACTTCGCAACGTTGTTTCGACGTAGGTCCGACATCGCGTGCATACTGGGATTAGATTGTGAGAATCTCATAATTGTAATGCAAATAGACAAGAATCTCTGGTAAAGATTTATTTAGATTTATAAGATTTATACCTAGGCTACCCAGTAAGGAGACAACTGCCACTGGATCTGTAGCACTTATGATTGAACCAAACAAAAAACATTCCATCCATGACCAATGATACTGAAAAACATAATAGGCCATAACCGCGCTTAATGCTGCAGCTACACACATTCCTGGAACTGCTAAGATGCATACCTAAACAAGAGATATTATATTAATTCCCTCACAGCATTAAAGGATGCAAAATACGGTTGTGTTTTGCCATCCATGTACTGTATTGTTATACCGTGTCTATAAATGTCTATCTTTGTCTTCTTTCATTTCCCAATTTTCCCGTTTTCATTAATGACAATCCTATTTCCAGTTCTACACAGATTTTCTTTCCGCTTTTTGGATTTAGCCTACCCTCGTGGTAGAAGCTAATGAAAGAGGAGCCTTCGGGTCGCCTCCGACTGCGGTCGGCCAACTTACTTACTTACTATGTAGCATATTGTGTTGAGAATTATAGGATATCTAAAGTAGCCTTTACTTGGATCTCTAACGTAAGACTGAGACTGGGACTGGTAGCGTAGCTACAATTATTATTTAATATCGAATATCACATCATATCAGCCTTTACATGGACTCCTAAATGAGTTTCAACCTAAACGTTTAAGTTGAAACTCATTTAGGGGTCCATGTAAAGGCTGCCTTAGTTCGATATTAAATAATAATTGTAGCTACCAGTCACAGTCTCAGTCTTACGTTATCAAATCATTAACCCTATTAACACTAGACTTTTTAGGGGGTGTTCATAACTAGAGCGGGCGGTTTCCGACTCTTGGGTATCTCTGGATTGTCTTGGTTTTAGACCATGAAATAATCGAAAGGGGTTGGAATAAGGTCAGCGGGGTAATAAGTGTCTCCCTCTAGCTTATTTCATACTCTAGAGTACGCACCTGAGTAAACATTTTGTAAAAGATATGAACATCCATAGCAAATGCAGATTCAAACAAGAGAACAGGTAGAAATGTCGCAAGTAGTAAATGTGGATTGCCAGTTGCCAATGTTGTGTAACTATAAACGAAAGAAGGCTGTAGTATTAGAGTTGCACAAAATCTTTACCAAATTGCCATTACCGCGCCAAATCGTGTTGAAAACAAAGAACATATTGTGATATATATTGCAGTTGTTCGACCTTAAGCTAATTCAATATCAGCATTACAGTGGCCTAACTTCATTCGCGCTCCTTTTATTTTCGCCCATTTTTATTTTGCGTCTTTATTTTTGCGCATCTGGTCATAATTTATTTTGCGTCCCTAAGTGGGGAAAGATAGGAACTAGTGAATCCATTATGAAAAACATTTATAAGTTTTAGAAGATGACAGTGATTGCGAACCTGAGGATGAGGAAACTTGGTACAAGAGAAGGAGAGTGATACTATTGATCAATCATCATCAGGGGTTGTAAGAATGTAAACTTATATCAAATAAAAACATTGTTATTTCCTTCTGTTTTCGGAGTTTCGCGCTATTTAATTTTAAACGGTGAAACGGTTAGGTATTCGACCTTAAACCACCCACCAAGTGGGCAAAAACTTGTTCAAAGTCTGCAGCAAAAACGCTAGAACAACGTTCTTCAACGTTCTTTTAGCGTCTTTACTGCTGACTTTGAACAAGTTTTTGCCCACTGGGAACTCTGTATAATTCATATCTACGCTGTAATTGTAACACTTACCGTCGAACTTCTTCAAACTGTCTGGATATTGCTCCAAATGATATCCCAAGTATGATAAGTACGACAGTGTATGGTATCGACCAATCTTTCATTATTTGGCGAACAATTGCTAAGATTAAATGATCATGAATATATATATTCTATTTAGTTAACGAGTTTAATCTTGAAATGTAAATTAAGCATATTGATGCCATTCGAAATCTCTATAAGATTTTTGACGAACAATTTTTTAGAAATTAAATTATAACATATAACATACCTCCTAAAATGCAAGCAGCGAATATGAACAAAATTGCATATGCTGGTGTGTGGTGCACAATTGCATGTCCATGATCACCGATCGTTTGGTTGCCAACAATTAAAGATTCTGATAGTAATGAGTAGTGGGCCATGGTTATAATAAAAAGTTGTAATCAAAGGTTATAATCCCATGGTACAAATAAAGACAACGTATTTGGGCTACATGCTTAAGAGCGACGGTAGAATGGTGTGTGGTCCGTGCGATGTTCGGTGAGTAATGTGTACATATAATTCGAAAATGTGTATTTGACGTCAATGTACACTTTTGATTATGACGTTTCTACGAAGCATTTATTTCTGCTAGAAAAACTAAAACTTCTCAGTGAGCCAGGAAATAATTTTCATTGACCAAATATCACAAGGATAAGATAGTTTTTGCAAAGTTGTTATGATCAAGTATACGAAATCATACAGTGGACGCTCCAAATAACGGACACTCCAATCAGCGGACAGTTCCAATTTGTGGACAAAATTATTTGTACGAAGTACAAACTTGTCGAAGGAGTTCCTGTTGTTAAAAAGGATAACGGAAAAACGGGAAAACGGGGAACAGGAAAAGAGATGGGTTATTTTTATACGCGTGCGCGAACTCAATATTGAGTCTTTAGACAAAATCATGGTCTAAAAACAATGATTTGGACGTATTTAGTATCCACACACGCGTATGGATATTACTTGAATTCCGAAACGGAAACGAAAGTTCGATGTTTCTTTATGACATGATATAGACGTATTTTGAGTTCGCTCATGCGCATGGAAATTATTTGATTTTCCCCCAAACAGAAATATCGATATCTTTGAGACCGTTTCGGAATTCTGACCTAAAGAAACGATTTAAGCGTTAATTGGTTATATACTATTTATACGGAAAATTTTGCCAAGCATAGAACGGGGATTCCAAAAATTCTATTCACGTCTTTATGAAATAATGGCCGAAAAATATAAATAACAGTACGGCATAGTCATTACTTGGGTAAGATCGATTTATCGGTTTTTCACTGATAAAATTAATTAGACTGTGTTTGAGAGGCAATAAATCCTCCTCTCCTCCAGCTTTGGAATCTTTTGAAGTTTTATCACGTATTGATGCAACATAAGATAATTGAATAGTTGCTGCTTTTGTTAAATCACAACGAAGAAGGAGTGTGATTTATTGGAACGCTTCGCTGTTTTATTTCATCGGATTGTTTTTTAGGACAGTGAGACTAAGCCCCGGTAATTGAGCTCCGAGACCAGTTAACCTTACTGGTGACTTCGCTTCATTTTGATGAAAATTGGTATGTAACCAAATTTGATGGTATCCTGACCCAAAAATACCCTTTTTTGCCCAAATTTAGGTAAAAATTTAAATTGCTTATTCTTGATGAAAATAAGTATGCGACCAAATTTAATGGCGCTTGTATCCAGTTTTATACGATTTTAAAAAGTGTGACCTAAAATACATTTTTGGCCAAGTTTAGCCAAATTTTAAAACTGTTTCGTTTTTAATGAAAATTGGTATATGTATGTGACCAGATTTGGTGAAGCAGATTTCAAATCTGATAATCCTTGTTCAAAATATTGACTCAAACATATCTTTTTTGGCGAAATTTAGGTCAAATTTTGAAAGTACTTAACTTGTGCTTTTATTGAAAATTTGACCGTACTGACTTCAAATCTGATATTCCTTTCAAATTTTTAATAAAAGCAAGAGCACTAGTTAAAAATTTCTTTGGCTGCCATATTAAACGCATTGTTATTCCATGTCATAAAATTCATCGTACGTGAAATATGTTTCCATTAAGTCCATCTTTGAGAGGGTGTTTTCTCAGGGGAAGTGAGTCGCCTCGTTCCCAGGGAACAAGGACTCCATATGTATATGGCCATGCAATATAAGCATATATGGCAAATGTGAATTTTCTCTCTCCGCATACTATTAAAAATAATCTTGCAACGTGTAAGCAATTTAATTAGTGCATTGTGTTCACATGTCATAATGATTCTAGCCTACAATTTTGATCTTTCGCTTCTGCTTACGGTCTACACACAATGCGTTATATTCTTATATGACCGGGTTATCAAAAGAGAATGGTGATG
>JAULBZ010002223.1:0-19340 GCA_032360805.1 Neoturris breviconis
TTATAACAAATAGCTTGGAAAAGTTCGTTCTCTCCGTAATTGTACCTTTATTTTAGTTCCAAATCCCCAAATAATTTACGGACGAATTTTTAACTTGTGATGTAACGATCGTTATTAAACTAAATTTTGTGCGAACAGCTTTAAATGATTTGAGATTGTACACAACGTTTCGTTTTTCAAAAATCGTTTAATCACGAGTTATACCTTTGTCTGCCAATTATTTGGGGTTCTGAAGCTAGAGTAACGGTATCAATATGGAAAACAAAATTGATTAAACTGTTTATTATAATGTCTAATTTGACCCTACCAAATTTTAAGCATTTTTCTCTACTGTTTCCAAAGTTATAAAAGGAAGCTTGTTTCAGCATTTTTTCAAACCAGTTTATGACATCATAATTTGTTATGTCGCAATTAAGTTTCAAATTCTTATAATTGAAATAACATGAGAAAAAAAATATATTTTTAAAATTTTTTTAAAAAAATGTTAAGTAATCTTTTACCCTGTATAGCATATCAAAAGTTAGTTTTTCACAGCTAGGATATCTTTAACTTTTGTCGATTGAATAAGTGCCCCACTCTAATAAGGGGGTCCTTGAAGCACGAAAATTAAATAAGTGCCCGGGCGTTTAATCGACGCATCACAGTAATTGATATTCCACATACCATAAAATCCCGAATATAAACATGCCACGGTAATAACCACGTATGGACAATCGATCTAACTAACTCTGTTAGCACCACCTTGAATAACCTTGAATAACCTGGTCAACCAAGTGAAGGAAATTTACGTAAACACAGAATTTTTTTTTTGTAGTGACTAGAACGGATCAGAAAGGCATAGATAATAAAGTGACAATCTCTACTTTTTGCTTTTCTAAATTCTAAAGAGATGTCACGTTTGAGCAATAACATCGTCAATTTCTTGAAAGAATGATATGATGACCACGCAAATCAAAAGAACACAGAAAACCTTAACAATCTGAGATCAAGGTATCCTAAGAATGTTATCATAAGCTATTACAATGTTAACTCCATTAGAAATAATTTTATGATATCGATTTCCTTCTGAACGGCAAAGTATAAATGGATGGATAATATTCACGATCTTTTTGGTTATTTTTTGCTAGTTCAAACAAACTAAATATACCTATTACACATGAAACTGTTTTTTACATGACTACAATTTTTAATTTCATGGTTTGCATAACTATCTACTGTATTTACAATAGTTGAAAAGTCATTCTTCTTGTTCTCTTTGATATTTTTAAGGAGTAATTCCTTTAGAAACTTTCCTTTTCGATGACATAACATTCGGTGACATTATTACCTCACCTAATATCCTCTGAACTACTTGTTCTTTAGGTGGATTTCCATTAGGCGGAAAACGCCAAAAGAAGAAATTCTATTGGATTAAACACCATGGTGACGTCAACGATGTCCAAGAGCCAACGTTACCTTTAATAAACCATTCCAAAGCATATTCTAATATAAAACTATCGGTCCTATTTAAACTCACTACTGCTGCAACAAGGGTGGTATTTATTAAACTTTCATTATATACATCTATATTTTCGGTAACATTTTCGTACGCCTTCATATTACGTTCATCAGTAAAATACTGGGTCAGTGTGAAAATAGCAAAAAACGAGCTAATTATAATGAATAATATTACCCACGTGACTATTAGTAACCTTAGTAAACTTTCTTTGCTGTAATAGAAACGTTGTGGTGAATTGGTTTATAAACAGTCCAAAGTCGATCTAATCCGATCCAAGTTAAATAACAAAACGAATTTAACACGAAATAGAAATAGCTTATGTAAGCTATAATAGGGAGATTTTTTAGTATTTCCAAGAGAAGAACAACTGACGTGTTACAATGCCATAATCCAAATAATAAATCCGTCAGTGATAAACTCATGATAAAGATTTCGTATATTTTCTTATTGAGTTTTATTCTGAGGATAGTGATTATTACAGCAATGTTTAAAACCACAACAACAAGACTAAGAATTAGATTTGCAGATCGTGTTAAACTATTGACTTTTTCCATCTTCAAAAGTAATAACTGGCGGTTCGATTTTTATGGTAACCTTATTCCTTGTAAATAGTTAACTATGTAACTTTATTTATAGTTTGACTTACGAGTTACCCATGTAAAACAAAGAAATAAATAAAAATAAAAAATTCATTCTACGTTCTACTCAAATGTTGCTTGTTATATAGCAATATTTATTTTTTAACTATGTTATGCCTATTCTACTTAATATTTTCCGGGTGTAATGATTGAAAAATGTATGGAACGTTTTCTTACAATTTTTGAAAAAATATCCCTTGAATGTTAAAGAAAAACATATGCGACAAAATATGGAATATTAGGAGATATACATGGTCATCATTTAATGAAAATATAAATGTTAAAAACGTTAAGATATATGTTTTGAAAAGGTAAAACAGCTGTTTAGAGATTGAAATAGAAAGTTATAATATAAAACATGGGAATGAACTTGGTCTTTAATTTTAAAGATAATCAATGGCAGGATGTTGAAATATGTCCATCAAGTTTATACGTAAATATAAAACAATATTCTTATTATTCACAAATAACAAAAAAGAGTAATTTACAGTAGAAATTTGTTGCAATGAAATAACTTTCGTTTTGTCCAGTTACCAAAACAAAAAGGAAGTTATTGCATAATACAACAGTTTTTACTTTCAGCAACCAATGCAGAAGGTTTTGAAAGTAAGAGCGTGCAGTGAGCGCCAGCGATTTTTTTTTTTATATGTCTAAATCTTTTACTAAAGCCGAGAAAAAAGGAAAGGGGAGAGGTCTAACCTTTAATCATTCCGTCAAAGTAAAGGTTTTTGGAATGGCTGTAGATCATTTTTGTCGGAATAGGCAGCTGAACGACATGGAAAGATTCTTTTGGTCGAACATGGATAGATTGGGATATTGTTACTGTCTTTAACAAATAAGTTTTTCTACATTACTAACTCACAAGATATAATCAGATCGAATGTGAATTGTCCTGCTTTCAGTGACGATCCTGTCGTCAATGCAATTAAAAAGTTCAAATCTTGAGCAGAATATATTTTGCAAAGAGTTCATAACCAAATCATGTATGGTTCCAAAGAAATAACACATTAGATTTGCCACGGCCACTTCTGGTGTAAATAAGGTCATTATCAACATCATTGGAAAAACTATGTAGCAAAATTTATAATATCGAGAGGTCATCACCTACATCACACACGATATGACCTAGATATCTACTAATGGATGGCGACGATGATAAAAAGATCTCGCAATTGATTGGTTTCTTTGGAACGAACAACCAATTAATTGTAAGATCGTTGACCTTTATAAGATTTATGGTCATTATAAGAATTCTGCGCTATCAAATAAATGTGGGGTGAAAGGTTGAAAATTCATCCATATTTATTACTCGTGAGAAGGTGAAATTAGCGGGAGTTGGCAAATTTCTTTTCTTACTGATAACAATGGTATTTTTCTATCGCCAATTGTAGGATTTGGATAGCAGGTAATTTGTTAGGGATTAGTGGATTTTATGTTCCTGTTGACAGCCTAAACGTTAAACAGCGGGGTGGAGTTAAAGAGGGTTGAAATAAAGGGGCGGGGTTTAAAAATGTTCCAAAAGGTAATAAGGTAATTTGGACCAGTTGTCTAATACTGCTGAGTACTTTCTATAATGCTTAACCCTTCATTAGTACGATGTGGATTCCCTGATTTTTTAAATTTTGCTGTGAAAGTAACAAAAATTATTGTTCAGGAGGTTATTTTCTTAGATATTTTAAATATCTGCATCATACTTTTGTGATTTTTTGCCACTTTTTGCCTCCTGAATCTTCTAATACTTTCCCATAAATAAACCAATTTGGGTCAGTACCATATCACTAACGGCAGGTGACAGATGATACTTTGTGGAAACTTTTGCAATTAAGGTTGATTTCCGTTATTAACCGAAAAATGACATTTCACAGCTAGAATAAGACATTATATTGGTAGAAATTGACGTCACATGATTGTCACGTGATTGTCACGTCAATTTATACCAATACAATTTTGCTTTTAGCTATCGCACTTAATTTTCCGCCTAATGTAGATCAATACTTTCTACCGTACATTTCAGTCAATTCGCTTATTACGTTGTCTATGTACAAAATATAGTGTACTATTAATTCCGCTATTTAAGGTTAACATCAACCTTGACCAAAAGCCAATGTTTCCTTTAATAAACCATTCCAAAGCATATGGTAGGGTGCAGATGACAAACGATATTGCGATAAAAACACATATAAATGCCACTGAAGCTTCATTACTACCACTTGAAATTAATGCATTCCTCTTTCGCACTACATAAACAATTAGTGAATAAGTAATTACGAGCAGAATATCTGCCAAAATAATAATAACTGATAAAACAAATTGCATTGTTGGTCCAAAGTTATTCACCTTTTTTAACATAGAACTATCGGTCTTATTGAAATTCTCTATTGCTGCAATATGAGTGGTATTTGCAATATGAGTGGTATTTGCAATATGAGTGGTATTTGCAATATGACTGATATTTGCAATATGACTGATATTTACAATACTCCTATGATATATGTCTATATTTTCGGTAACATTTTCGTAGGTCATCATCTTCCGTTCATAAGTAAAATACCGGGTCAGTTGGTTAACAGCAAAAAGCGAACTGGTTATAATGAATATTATTACCCACGTAATTGTTAGTAAAATGTAAACTTTCTTTGCTGTAACAGAAACTTTGTGGTGAATTGGTTTATAAACAGCCCAATGTCGATCTAATCCGATCCAAGATAAATGAAAAAACGAATTTAACACAAAATAGAAATAGACTGTATAAGTTATATAAAGGACACCTTTCGGAAATCCCGAAAACTGAATAACTGATATGCTAAAATGCCATAATCCAAATAATAAATCCGTCAGTGATAAACTCATGATAAAGATTTCGTATATTTTCTTTTTCCGTTTTATTCTGAGGATAGTGATTATTACAGCAATGTTTAAAATCACAACAATAAGACCAACAAGTAGATGTACAGAATCTTTTAAAATAGTGACGTGTTCCATTTTTAAAAGAAAAAACTGGTAGTTTGATTTTGATAGCGGTTTTACTCTGCTCGAATGTTGCTTGTTCTAAAGAAATATAAATATTTTAACTCCGTTGTGACTTTTCTAGTTTCTATAACATCTTCCATGTAATAATATTAGATGTGATAAGAGTATATATGTTCACCGCTAATAGCTACATGAGTTGGATGGTTAAAACAGCTGCATAGAAATTTAAATGTAGAAATAAAATGTAAATTAAATAATCATTTTGATCTTTCATTTTAAAAATAATCAATGGTAAGATCAGATGACCGCGGCTTATTCATTTTGCGATTACGTTTTTCTTTTTAATGGTTTGGTATTGAAATTTGATGACTTTTCCAAACTTTGGCTAAGGATTGTGATCAAGGATATTTTTAAAAAGTATCTTGTTCATTTTTTCAGGGGTAACTTAATTTTGAACAGGGTGTAATATCTTTGAAAATATAAAATAATGTTAAAACAGTCTCTGTTTTTACTAGGCTATTTTTTCAGCAAGAAAATATTATTTATGGAAGGAGTAAGTACAGACCAAATTTTTATATTTTACAGACTAGTTGCGGACCGCAAATTTACCGTGAATGATGACGTCATAACTGGTAACAATGACGTCACTAACTACAATATTTTGTTTCTAATTGTTTGTATTGAGTTAATTTATAAGTGTACAAAATTTCATGCCACATGCGTTAGTGGTTCGCAAATAATAGGCCGTTGTCATTTTCGCAGCATTTTACAGACAAAAAACCTGATGTTATTGATGGCGTCGTAGCAGGTGCCAGTTACGTCATCAAGTCAAAAATTATTTGCGAAAGTGTTTGTATTGAGTTGTCCTATAAGTGTATCAAATTACATGTCAAAAGCCCAAGAGCTGTCCGGGAAAAAATAGTCGTGGACCAATGGCTAATAGGGTTAAGTTTATATTATTGTATTGTATTGTATTCACACAGTGCCGCCCATAGTAAGAAAGAACGCTATGTCAGTGAAAGCACAAGTGGTTGAACGGCAGATAACGAGAGATATAACGCTGGAGATATAGATTAACAGATTGCATTTATCTTATTCGTGTTAGCTGAGTATATATCTGTTTACGGGCTTTGCGTTCGCAAATAGAATCAACAACATTATTCTCGTCGAATTAAAGAATAAAGATAGAAACAAAAGTAAGTTTGTGTCTCTGTTACACTCAGCAAGAAGAGGATGGGGGATATTTTAAAAAAATACGGATCCATCCTAGTGGGATATGAAACTCGTTCGAAATATGCAGAGACATTAGGACCTTGCATTAGTTTTTGCCCGCTACAATATTTCTACAAGGTTCAACACAGCTTGTGTGTCTACGTGTTTGATGTTCCGATATATATATATCAGCCTGCCCACTGGAGAAATACGTGTTCAAGGTCTAAAGAAAAGACGCTGGAGTAATAAGACGTTGTTCTAGCGTCCTTACTGTCTGCTTTGGATATGTTTTTGCGCTCTGTTCAATGTTTAAATACTAATTGAGAACAAAAATTTAACAATCAACACACGAGAAAAGCAGCACAATGTTGTCCTAGATATCTCTGGACATGTATCATGATATGTGCCAATACGATGTGCGTATACAGGGTACCCGGGATCGTATTCGGAAATTATTCACATCGTATCCACTTTCAAATTAATTTATATTCTTACATAGTGGCGCCGCGAATATAAAAGTGCTGACATAAAAAGGTACCGGCATCTGGCGCTTTTAATCGGCTCGATTTTTGCAATATTAGAATTAATGCCTAGAACAAAAAAAGGTAAGAACAATAATGTTTTTGATAAGCACCAAATATTTTTGACTGAAGTCCGGTGATGCTTAATTTCTAACTGCCATTTGTCATACCTTCTAATAAACATGTTTAGCTTTTGGACATGCACTTTCTTTTTACCAATTTGCAGTTTTGTAAAACTTTGCATATTCTGAGATCAATTTTCGGCCTGATGACGCCTAAAAAGGTGATGCTTATGAAGATAACGTGTATATGTATTCTGTTCGACAAATCTCTTGTTGTTGGGTTAGGTTTCATATAGACGTGTAAGGGAATTTGGACTTTCACCAAACATGGAACTTCAAGTCTTTTTTTTCTTTTATTGACTCTTTTGCCTGTAATTAAGCATATTTTGCAAAACAATCTTGGAACATGCACCACAGTTTTATCGCATTTCATCCCTTTTATGGTCTAGATATTATTAGGGGGGATTTGGTTCAAAATGCTGCGTTTTGGGCGTTCGTTATGGCCGTTAGTTCAGTTATAGGCGTCTGTTTTAGGCGTCCGTTTTAGGCGTTGATTTTGGTCGTCCGTTTTGATTGTCTGTAGCAGGCGTCCGTTTTAGGCGTTGGTTTTGGTCTTATGTTTTAGGCGTTCGTTTACGGAACCGAACAGCCTCGGTTTCACATTGTGTATTGTGTATTTAGTCGAATATTGTTATAAATACTGTAGTCACGATTTTAGGAATTCATAAAACAAGACTCATCTTCAGTCTATCTAAGGTCCGTATGAAAAAGTAGTAAACAAAAAATGGATAACATTACGGCCATACTGAGTGATGTCGTGAAAACTATCAAATCCATAAAGGAAAAACCTTTGGAAAATGTAACAGCAAAAGAACATCAACAAAGAAACAGTTGATTCAAACAGAAATGAGGTGATATTTAAATCCAGTTTTGTGTTTATCTTTATATAGCTAGCTACTTTATAGTAGATTTATTGTTTCTGCATGCTCTGCTGGTTACACTACACGTTGAATTAAGATCTGCTTCTATAAATCGAGCAAGAACAAATACGTATTTGGAGTGGGAACTTTGAGGGAAAAGCCTTCTTCCTTTACAGGTGTTTCAGGCGGACCTGATCTATTTGCAGAGCTATTTTTTTACATGTCATTACAAATTAGTAATTATCTCAAGATCTCAAAACATAAATATTATTTTTAAATGGGGTGAAACGCAAATTAAAGGTAAACAAATTATTTTTCCAATAATATATAAAACGTGTTGGGTGAGATTTGAACAGAGTGTCCTAATTATCGAACTTAAAAAAAAGAAAATTAAAAAAAAAAACGTTTTGGCAAAATAAAAAGAAAAGTAAGGCGATGAGGGTACAACTGGCCGTTTTTCTGAGTTTTTTCGTTTCTACAATCAAGATGATTTACTTTTTTCTGCAAGGTATATACCTAGGCAACACATTAGAAATAGTTGTAGGATATATAAACATAAATGGTGGCCATATCAGATCAAAATTGGTGCTAAAGTACAAAAAAAAAAAAAAAAAACGCTCAAGCGGCTTATCTATGTAAGATATTTATGTCACGAAAGTTTTTGTTATTCTTGGAACAATAATTTTGCACTCGCTTGGCATAAGCTGGTCCAGGGCTTCCAATATTCCCCTTGTCAGTTTGTCTGAAACTAAATTAGATGGCTCCTTCGCAGACTCTCAGTTCTGCGTTAATGGCTATAAAATGCCCTTTAGGTTACACCAGTCTGGAAAAAGTGTCGGTTTACTAGTTTTTGTATATAGAATATTCCGTCAAAGTTGCCAAAGATATCCAAGTTATTTCTGTTGAGTTAAATCTTAGAAAGTTGAAGTGTTTAACCTTTTCTATATCAAGGCATCAAGGCCACCTAAGTAGAACCTTGAATATTTTCTGGTCTAGTCTATCTGAAGCCATTAATTTCTACAAATGGGATAAATTAGAGATTTTAATGCCAAACCTCAGCAGCGCAAAATAAATAACTTCTTGGATGAAAATTCTCTCCACAGCCATCATAGCATCAAAACATGTTGGAAGTCTGAGGAGGGATCTTGCGTGTACCTTATATTATCCAACAGGAAGTACTCTCTTCAACACACTGACGCTGATAAGTTTCGTGCAAGTGGTCAACTGAATAGGATTAACCCTAAAATAGCCCCCCCCCCCTCCTTCAAAAACCAGGATGGAATGTTTTTCCTAAGCTATATACCAAAACGTTTTTCAGGCAAAAATAAATAGATGCTAGATTAATTCTATCAAAATTTTTAAAATATTTAGTCATATAAGCCATTCGTTCAAGTTATGAAAATAATATGAGAAAAGAGGGTGGGGCTAAAATAACTCTGAATAGGGTTAAAGCTTGGACCCCATTTAAGTGCGTTTATCAAAACATTATACTCATACAAAAATGAATTTCGCACCTAAAAAAAAGCTATAACCTCATTAGTATGAAACAATAGAGCACCTTCTATTTATTTTTATGCTAAAATGTAGTTTATAGTTTGAAGAACCTTAGGTGTAAATTTGAAAGAAAAATATGCAGTCGTTCAGATTTTATGGAGGGAGACCTCATGCACCCCTCCCCCCCCCCTTTCCCACCACCTAGGCTCTCAGAGCCCTAAAAATCCTAGACCTAATAGGGTTAAGGTGGTTCATCACTGTAATAAAACTGACAATCAACATTTTATTTACAATCAATATTTTATTGTATATACCTTGAACATTTAAGTGCATTTAAGTTAAACGCTCGTCATGCGCATGACGAGCGTTTAACTTAAATGCACTTAAATGTTCAAGGTATATACAATAAAATATTGATTGTAAATAAAATGTTGATTGTCAGTTTTATTACAGTGATGAACCACCTTAACCCTATTAGGTCTAGGATTTTTAGGGCTCTGAGAGCCTAGGTGGTGGGAAAGGGGGGGGGGAGGGGTGCATGAGGTCTCCCTCCATAAAATCTGAACGACTGCATATTTTTCTTTCAAATTTACACCTAAGGTTCTTCAAACTATAAACTACATTTTAGCATAAAAATAAATAGAAGGTGCTCTATTGTTTCATACTAATGAGGTTATAGCTTTTTTTTAGGTGCGAAATTCATTTTTGTATGAGTATAATGTTTTGATAAACGCACTTAAATGGGGTCCAAGCTTTAACCCTATTCAGAGTTATTTTAGCCCCACCCTCTTTTCTCATATTATTTTCATAACTTGAACGAATGGCTTATATGACTAAATATTTTAAAAATTTTGATAGAATTAATCTAGCATCTATTTATTTTTGCCTGAAAAACGTTTTGGTATATAGCTTAGGAAAAACATTCCATCCTGGTTTTTGAAGGAGGGGGGGGGGGCTATTTTAGGGTTAATCCTATTCAGTTGACCACTTGCACGAAACTTATCAGCGTCAGTGTGTTGAAGAGAGTACTTCCTGTTGGATAATATAAGGTACACGCAAGATCCCTCCTCAGACTTCCAACATGTTTTGATGCTATGATGGCTGTGGAGAGAATTTTCATCCAAGAAGTTATTTATTTTGCGCTGCTGAGGTTTGGCATTAAAATCTCTAATTTATCCCATTTGTAGAAATTAATGGCTTCAGATAGACTAGACCAGAAAATATTCAAGGTTCTACTTAGGTGGCCTTGATGCCTTGATATAGAAAAGGTTAAACACTTCAACTTTCTAAGATTTAACTCAACAGAAATAACTTGGATATCTTTGGCAACTTTGACGGAATATTCTATATACAAAAACTAGTAAACCGACACTTTTTCCAGACTGGTGTAACCTAAAGGGCATTTTATAGCCATTAACGCAGAACTGAGAGTCTGCGAAGGAGCCATCTAATTTAGTTTCAGACAAACTGACAAGGGGAATATTGGAAGCCCTGGACCAGCTTATGCCAAGCGAGTGCAAAATTATTGTTCCAAGAATAACAAAAACTTTCGTGACATAAATATCTTACATAGATAAGCCGCTTGAGCGTTTTTTTTTTTTTTTTTTGTACTTTAGCACCAATTTTGATCTGATATGGCCACCATTTATGTTTATATATCCTACAACTATTTCTAATGTGTTGCCTAGGTATATACCTTGCAGAAAAAAGTAAATCATCTTGATTGTAGAAACGAAAAAACTCAGAAAAACGGCCAGTTGTACCCTCATCGCCTTACTTTTCTTTTTATTTTGCCAAAACGTTTTTTTTTTTAATTTTCTTTTTTTTAAGTTCGATAATTAGGACACTCTGTTCAAATCTCACCCAACACGTTTTATATATTATTGGAAAAATAATTTGTTTACCTTTAATTTGCGTTTCACCCCATTTAAAAATAATATTTATGTTTTGAGATCTTGAGATAATTACTAATTTGTAATGACATGTAAAAAAATAGCTCTGCAAATAGATCAGGTCCGCCTGAAACACCTGTAAAGGAAGAAGGCTTTTCCCTCAAAGTTCCCACTCCAAATACGTATTTGTTCTTGCTCGATTTATAGAAGCAGATCTTAATTCAACGTGTAGTGTAACCAGCAGAGCATGCAGAAACAATAAATCTACTATAAAGTAGCTAGCTATATAAAGATAAACACAAAACTGGATTTAAATATCACCTCATTTCTGTTTGAATCAACTGTTTCTTTGTTGATGTTCTTTTGCTGTTACATTTTCCAAAGGTTTTTCCTTTATGGATTTGATAGTTTTCACGACATCACTCAGTATGGCCGTAATGTTATCCATTTTTTGTTTACTACTTTTTCATACGGACCTTAGATAGACTGAAGATGAGTCTTGTTTTATGAATTCCTAAAATCGTGACTACAGTATTTATAACAATATTCGACTAAATACACAATACACAATGTGAAACCGAGGCTGTTCGGTTCCGTAAACGAACGCCTAAAACATAAGACCAAAACCAACGCCTAAAACGGACGCCTGCTACAGACAATCAAAACGGACGACCAAAATCAACGCCTAAAACGGACGCCTAAAACAGACGCCTATAACTGAACTAACGGCCATAACGAACGCCCAAAACGCAGCATTTTGAACCAAATCCCCCCTAATAATATCTAGACCATAAAAGGGATGAAATGCGATAAAACTGTGGTGCATGTTCCAAGATTGTTTTGCAAAATATGCTTAATTACAGGCAAAAGAGTCAATAAAAGAAAAAAAAGACTTGAAGTTCCATGTTTGGTGAAAGTCCAAATTCCCTTACACGTCTATATGAAACCTAACCCAACAACAAGAGATTTGTCGAACAGAATACATATACACGTTATCTTCATAAGCATCACCTTTTTAGGCGTCATCAGGCCGAAAATTGATCTCAGAATATGCAAAGTTTTACAAAACTGCAAATTGGTAAAAAGAAAGTGCATGTCCAAAAGCTAAACATGTTTATTAGAAGGTATGACAAATGGCAGTTAGAAATTAAGCATCACCGGACTTCAGTCAAAAATATTTGGTGCTTATCAAAAACATTATTGTTCTTACCTTTTTTTGTTCTAGGCATTAATTCTAATATTGCAAAAATCGAGCCGATTAAAAGCGCCAGATGCCGGTACCTTTTTATGTCAGCACTTTTATATTCGCGGCGCCACTATGTAAGAATATAAATTAATTTGAAAGTGGATACGATGTGAATAATTTCCGAATACGATCCCGGGTACCCTGTATACGCACATCGTATTGGCACATATCATGATACATGTCCAGAGATATCTAGGACAACATTGTGCTGCTTTTCTCGTGTGTTGATTGTTAAATTTTTGTTCTCAATTAGTATTTAAACATTGAACAGAGCGCAAAAACATATCCAAAGCAGACAGTAAGGACGCTAGAACAACGTCTTATTACTCCAGCGTCTTTTCTTTAGACCTTGAACACGTATTTCTCCAGTGGGCAGGCTGATATATATATATCGGAACATCAAACACGTAGACACACAAGCTGTGTTGAACCTTGTAGAAATATTGTAGCGGGCAAAAACTAATGCAAGGTCCTAATGTCTCTGCATATTTCGAACGAGTTTCATATCCCACTAGGATGGATCCGTATTTTTTTAAAATATCCCCCATCCTCTTCTTGCTGAGTGTAACAGAGACACAAACTTACTTTTGTTTCTATCTTTATTCTTTAATTCGACGAGAATAATGTTGTTGATTCTATTTGCGAACGCAAAGCCCGTAAACAGATATATACTCAGCTAACACGAATAAGATAAATGCAATCTGTTAATCTATATCTCCAGCGTTATATCTCTCGTTATCTGCCGTTCAACCACTTGTGCTTTCACTGACATAGCGTTCTTTCTTACTATGGGCGGCACTGTGTGAATACAATACAATACAATAATATAAACTTAACCCTATTAGCCATTGGTCCACGACTATTTTTTCCCGGACAGCTCTTGGGCTTTTGACATGTAATTTGATACACTTATAGGACAACTCAATACAAACACTTTCGCAAATAATTTTTGACTTGATGACGTAACTGGCACCTGCTACGACGCCATCAATAACATCAGGTTTTTTGTCTGTAAAATGCTGCGAAAATGACAACGGCCTATTATTTGCGAACCACTAACGCATGTGGCATGAAATTTTGTACACTTATAAATTAACTCAATACAAACAATTAGAAACAAAATATTGTAGTTAGTGACGTCATTGTTACCAGTTATGACGTCATCATTCACGGTAAATTTGCGGTCCGCAACTAGTCTGTAAAATATAAAAATTTGGTCTGTACTTACTCCTTCCATAAATAATATTTTCTTGCTGAAAAAATAGCCTAGTAAAAACAGAGACTGTTTTAACATTATTTTATATTTTCAAAGATATTACACCCTGTTCAAAATTAAGTTACCCCTGAAAAAATGAACAAGATACTTTTTAAAAATATCCTTGATCACAATCCTTAGCCAAAGTTTGGAAAAGTCATCAAATTTCAATACCAAACCATTAAAAAGAAAAACGTAATCGCAAAATGAATAAGCCGCGGTCATCTGATCTTACCATTGATTATTTTTAAAATGAAAGATCAAAATGATTATTTAATTTACATTTTATTTCTACATTTAAATTTCTATGCAGCTGTTTTAACCATCCAACTCATGTAGCTATTAGCGGTGAACATATATACTCTTATCACATCTAATATTATTACATGGAAGATGTTATAGAAACTAGAAAAGTCACAACGGAGTTAAAATATTTATATTTCTTTAGAACAAGCAACATTCGAGCAGAGTAAAACCGCTATCAAAATCAAACTACCAGTTTTTTCTTTTAAAAATGGAACACGTCACTATTTTAAAAGATTCTGTACATCTACTTGTTGGTCTTATTGTTGTGATTTTAAACATTGCTGTAATAATCACTATCCTCAGAATAAAACGGAAAAAGAAAATATACGAAATCTTTATCATGAGTTTATCACTGACGGATTTATTATTTGGATTATGGCATTTTAGCATATCAGTTATTCAGTTTTCGGGATTTCCGAAAGGTGTCCTTTATATAACTTATACAGTCTATTTCTATTTTGTGTTAAATTCGTTTTTTCATTTATCTTGGATCGGATTAGATCGACATTGGGCTGTTTATAAACCAATTCACCACAAAGTTTCTGTTACAGCAAAGAAAGTTTACATTTTACTAACAATTACGTGGGTAATAATATTCATTATAACCAGTTCGCTTTTTGCTGTTAACCAACTGACCCGGTATTTTACTTATGAACGGAAGATGATGACCTACGAAAATGTTACCGAAAATATAGACATATATCATAGGAGTATTGTAAATATCAGTCATATTGCAAATATCAGTCATATTGCAAATACCACTCATATTGCAAATACCACTCATATTGCAAATACCACTCATATTGCAGCAATAGAGAATTTCAATAAGACCGATAGTTCTATGTTAAAAAAGGTGAATAACTTTGGACCAACAATGCAATTTGTTTTATCAGTTATTATTATTTTGGCAGATATTCTGCTCGTAATTACTTATTCACTAATTGTTTATGTAGTGCGAAAGAGGAATGCATTAATTTCAAGTGGTAGTAATGAAGCTTCAGTGGCATTTATATGTGTTTTTATCGCAATATCGTTTGTCATCTGCACCCTACCATATGCTTTGGAATGGTTTATTAAAGGAAACATTGGCTTTTGGTCAAGGTTGATGTTAACCTTAAATAGCGGAATTAATAGTACACTATATTTTGTACATAGACAACGTAATAAGCGAATTGACTGAAATGTACGGTAGAAAGTATTGATCTACATTAGGCGGAAAATTAAGTGCGATAGCTAAAAGCAAAATTGTATTGGTATAAATTGACGTGACAATCACGTGACAATCATGTGACGTCAATTTCTACCAATATAATGTCTTATTCTAGCTGTGAAATGTCATTTTTCGGTTAATAACGGAAATCAACCTTAATTGCAAAAGTTTCCACAAAGTATCATCTGTCACCTGCCGTTAGTGATATGGTACTGACCCAAATTGGTTTATTTATGGGAAAGTATTAGAAGATTCAGGAGGCAAAAAGTGGCAAAAAATCACAAAAGTATGATGCAGATATTTAAAATATCTAAGAAAATAACCTCCTGAACAATAATTTTTGTTACTTTCACAGCAAAATTTAAAAAATCAGGGAATCCACATCGTACTAATGAAGGGTTAAGCATTATAGAAAGTACTCAGCAGTATTAGACAACTGGTCCAAATTACCTTATTACCTTTTGGAACATTTTTAAACCCCGCCCCTTTATTTCAACCCTCTTTAACTCCACCCCGCTGTTTAACGTTTAGGCTGTCAACAGGAACATAAAATCCACTAATCCCTAACAAATTACCTGCTATCCAAATCCTACAATTGGCGATAGAAAAATACCATTGTTATCAGTAAGAAAAGAAATTTGCCAACTCCCGCTAATTTCACCTTCTCACGAGTAATAAATATGGATGAATTTTCAACCTTTCACCCCACATTTATTTGATAGCGCAGAATTCTTATAATGACCATAAATCTTATAAAGGTCAACGATCTTACAATTAATTGGTTGTTCGTTCCAAAGAAACCAATCAATTGCGAGATCTTTTTATCATCGTCGCCATCCATTAGTAGATATCTAGGTCATATCGTGTGTGATGTAGGTGATGACCTCTCGATATTATAAATTTTGCTACATAGTTTTTCCAATGATGTTGATAATGACCTTATTTACACCAGAAGTGGCCGTGGCAAATCTAATGTGTTATTTCTTTGGAACCATACATGATTTGGTTATGAACTCTTTGCAAAATATATTCTGCTCAAGATTTGAACTTTTTAATTGCATTGACGACAGGATCGTCACTGAAAGCAGGACAATTCACATTCGATCTGATTATATCTTGTGAGTTAGTAATGTAGAAAAACTTATTTGTTAAAGACAGTAACAATATCCCAATCTATCCATGTTCGACCAAAAGAATCTTTCCATGTCGTTCAGCTGCCTATTCCGACAAAAATGATCTACAGCCATTCCAAAAACCTTTACTTTGACGGAATGATTAAAGGTTAGACCTCTCCCCTTTCCTTTTTTCTCGGCTTTAGTAAAAGATTTAGACATATAAAAAAAAAAATCGCTGGCGCTCACTGCACGCTCTTACTTTCAAAACCTTCTGCATTGGTTGCTGAAAGTAAAAACTGTTGTATTATGCAATAACTTCCTTTTTGTTTTGGTAACTGGACAAAACGAAAGTTATTTCATTGCAACAAATTTCTACTGTAAATTACTCTTTTTTGTTATTTGTGAATAATAAGAATATTGTTTTATATTTACGTATAAACTTGATGGACATATTTCAACATCCTGCCATTGATTATCTTTAAAATTAAAGACCAAGTTCATTCCCATGTTTTATATTATAACTTTCTATTTCAATCTCTAAACAGCTGTTTTACCTTTTCAAAACATATATCTTAACGTTTTTAACATTTATATTTTCATTAAATGATGACCATGTATATCTCCTAATATTCCATATTTTGTCGCATATGTTTTTCTTTAACATTCAAGGGATATTTTTTCAAAAATTGTAAGAAAACGTTCCATACATTTTTCAATCATTACACCCGGAAAATATTAAGTAGAATAGGCATAACATAGTTAAAAAATAAATATTGCTATATAACAAGCAACATTTGAGTAGAACGTAGAATGAATTTTTTATTTTTATTTATTTCTTTGTTTTACATGGGTAACTCGTAAGTCAAACTATAAATAAAGTTACATAGTTAACTATTTACAAGGAATAAGGTTACCATAAAAATCGAACCGCCAGTTATTACTTTTGAAGATGGAAAAAGTCAATAGTTTAACACGATCTGCAAATCTAATTCTTAGTCTTGTTGTTGTGGTTTTAAACATTGCTGTAATAATCACTATCCTCAGAATAAAACTCAATAAGAAAATATACGAAATCTTTATCATGAGTTTATCACTGACGGATTTATTATTTGGATTATGGCATTGTAACACGTCAGTTGTTCTTCTCTTGGAAATACTAAAAAATCTCCCTATTATAGCTTACATAAGCTATTTCTATTTCGTGTTAAATTCGTTTTGTTATTTAACTTGGATCGGATTAGATCGACTTTGGACTGTTTATAAACCAATTCACCACAACGTTTCTATTACAGCAAAGAAAGTTTACTAAGGTTACTAATAGTCACGTGGGTAATATTATTCATTATAATTAGCTCGTTTTTTGCTATTTTCACACTGACCCAGTATTTTACTGATGAACGTAATATGAAGGCGTACGAAAATGTTACCGAAAATATAGATGTATATAATGAAAGTTTAATAAATACCACCCTTGTTGCAGCAGTAGTGAGTTTAAATAGGACCGATAGTTTTATATTAGAATATGCTTTGGAATGGTTTATTAAAGGTAACGTTGGCTCTTGGACATCGTTGACGTCACCATGGTGTTTAATCCAATAGAATTTCTTCTTTTGGCGTTTTCCGCCTAATGGAAATCCACCTAAAGAACAAGTAGTTCAGAGGATATTAGGTGAGGTAATAATGTCACCGAATGTTATGTCATCGAAAAGGAAAGTTTCTAAAGGAATTACTCCTTAAAAATATCAAAGAGAACAAGAAGAATGACTTTTCAACTATTGTAAATACAGTAGATAGTTATGCAAACCATGAAATTAAAAATTGTAGTCATGTAAAAAACAGTTTCATGTGTAATAGGTATATTTAGTTTGTTTGAACTAGCAAAAAATAACCAAAAAGATCGTGAATATTATCCATCCATTTATACTTTGCCGTTCAGAAGGAAATCGATATCATAAAATTATTTCTAATGGAGTTAACATTGTAATAGCTTATGATAACATTCTTAGGATACCTTGATCTCAGATTGTTAAGGTTTTCTGTGTTCTTTTGATTTGCGTGGTCATCATATCATTCTTTCAAGAAATTGACGATGTTATTGCTCAAACGTGACATCTCTTTAGAATTTAGAAAAGCAAAAAGTAGAGATTGTCACTTTATTATCTATGCCTTTCTGATCCGTTCTAGTCACTACAAAAAAAAAATTCTGTGTTTACGTAAATTTCCTTCACTTGGTTGACCAGGTTATTCAAGGTTATTCAAGGTGGTGCTAACAGAGTTAGTTAGATCGATTGTCCATACGTGGTTATTACCGTGGCATGTTTATATTCGGGATTTTATGGTATGTGGAATATCAATTACTGTGATGCGTCGATTAAACGCCCGGGCACTTATTTAATTTTCGTGCTTCAAGGACCCCCTTATTAGAGTGGGGCACTTATTCAATCGACAAAAGTTAAAGATATCCTAGCTGTGAAAAACTAACTTTTGATATGCTATACAGGGTAAAAGATTACTTAACATTTTTTTAAAAAAATTTTAAAAATATATTTTTTTTCTCATGTTATTTCAATTATAAGAATTTGAAACTTAATTGCGACATAACAAATTATGATGTCATAAACTGGTTTGAAAAAATGCTGAAACAAGCTTCCTTTTATAACTTTGGAAACAGTAGAGAAAAATGCTTAAAATTTGGTAGGGTCAAATTAGACATTATAATAAACAGTTTAATCAATTTTGTTTTCCATATTGATACCGTTACTCTAGCTTCAGAACCCCAAATAATTGGCAGACAAAGGTATAACTCGTGATTAAACGATTTTTGAAAAACGAAACGTTGTGTACAATCTCAAATCATTTAAAGCTGTTCGCACAAAATTTAGTTTAATAACGATCGTTACATCACAAGTTAAAAATTCGTCCGTAAATTATTTGGGGATTTGGAACTAAAATAAAGGTACAATTACGGAGAGAACGAACTTTTCCAAGCTATTTGTTATAA
>JAULBZ010002224.1:0-19328 GCA_032360805.1 Neoturris breviconis
AGTATTAATAAATATTGAAAGTTGGGCTCGGGAGACTCCTGCCTAAATCAAGAGAGTTTGCATGTCTGCACAATAAAGCCTGGGTACTACCTTGATAACATACCATTCGAACGGCATATCGTCATATCTGATAATAGGTAACTTCAATCCGCAACATAGTTCAATTTATTTTGGTATACGATTTCTATGTTGGATTCAAATCGGAGACATGTCAATCCTGTGTTTGTCGAAGGTACCTTGTTACGGTGACTCGACATGAGATACAGCGTTCATCCATGCATTCTTGGTTGTATTCTAAAATTGCTCCTTCAATTCTTCTATGACTCCTTTGCAATACATTATGTTTTTAAACTCTCACAAAAAATATTTAATGGGTAGCATGCAAAGTTTAAAAAAAATTAAAAGCCTTATTGAAAACAACAAAGAGAATTTGATAGCTATGAAAACATTTCTCTATACAAAATAGAAGTAAAATAGAAATCGACATTTGGTCTGTGCAAAACTATTATATATATATATAATAGTCATTCGAATATTATTTTTATTACAGCGTTTTTTAGCTCACCAAACAAAGTTTGGATAGGCTATTGCTATCACTTTGCGGCATTGTTGGCGGCGGCAGCCTACTTTTCTTAATATACCATATTCCCGAAGTGCTACCAGCTTGAAATTTAGTACCAGCATTTGTGGTGATAATTTAGAGAGGTTTGCCAAAATATTTTTGATTTCATCCACTCAGTCCCGAGTTTTGGGCAAAAATTGAGTTTTTGGGCCAATGGACCGAAAAAGCATGGTACCATCCTAAAATTTAGTATGGTATTCTAGGCAATATTACAAGACTGCTGGTGGAATCTTTTTCAATTCCGTCAACTCAGAACTGAGTATCGGCGAAAAAAGAGGAGACTTAGAAATTTTTTGAGAATTTGAATTCTATTAGGTTTTGACCACATTTACCCAAATAATATGCTAAAATGATAAGGGAGAAGATATTGTTAATAATTAAAATCTTATAAAAGGATAATGACTCCAAATGCAAATTAGTAATATTATAATGACAATATACAATTCAACAGAGGAAGATTTTATAATAAAAGAATTTTATAAAAAGATAATGAATAATAAAGAAAATATATTCTTCATTGTTTATTTTTCCTGAAACTTTATCAATTTAATAATAAGGACATAAATCCTAATGACATGTAAAATTTGGGTGTTTATCCTTGATATGAAATTTCACTACTCTCTTCCACAGTGACCTGACATACTTTTACCTTGAATATTGTGTTTCAATTGTTTGTTTGACCATAAACTCTACCATCTCAATAAAGACATATTTCAAACACTATATAATGTGCGTAAGCAAATCAGATTTATGTGCTTAGGTTTAACTTTCACTTGGTTTAGTGGGCTACTTTCACTACCATCTTTCAATACTGTACCTTTGAATGTCATTTTATGAAAGAAAACGTTTTGCAAGTAGACCTTTACACGAGGGTACCGAATCCAGGTAGCACACCGTTTTTATTATATCGAGTAAATCAGGATTTCACTAGGTAGGTGATCACCAATTTAATTCAATTTAATTCTATCTACATACACTGTGGAACCCGTCACAAAAAGGCCAGGTATTACGGGGCTATCAGATTTAAAGAGAACTCAAGGTGAAAAAAACATGTTTCTTCTGAACACATAAGTGTTTCGCCTTTTTATATTCCTTTATCATATCTTTGAATACCAAATAAATTGTTTTCTTCCTTCCCTCACCTTGCTAGCAGCAGCCATTTTTCACAAACTTGCTGATGACTTTTCAAATCTCGGTCTTAGTCTTTTTGACCACATGAAATTGGTGACCTCATATAAAGTTAGTATTTTAATTAAGGAAAATTATTTTGAAGAAGACGTATTCTTTAGTTGCATTCTAATTTCCCTTGTTTCTTTATTTTTTATTTTAACAACGCGCAATGAAAACACCCTCTGTTATTTGTTTTATGTTTTAACTATTGACAATAAAATACATACATGGTTTCTTAACCAACAATAACATATTATGTAAAAACATATATTATGGGTTTAATTTATAAAGACACGATTTCTGTAAAACATGTATAGCCAATAAAAGACCCATCTAATTTTGAAGACTCTCCATTTGACTTGATTTGTATAAGTAATTCAGTATATTAAATATACACTCTCCTTCACAGGAGATATTCTTATTAAGATATGTTTATTCTTGTTTAAAACTAATAAACAATGAAGGAGAAAAACTGAAATGTTTTTCAAAGTGAAGTGTTTTATGTGGTCGCTCGGTTGCATGATTTATTTTTCTGGTAGATAGGTACAAACTTTATAGACTTTAGATGGCATGTGCTGTACAAAGTAAGAAGATTTGAAATAAAAATTCACAACTTTTGAACAAATCTTCTAGAACCTTGTTCATATCTTGTCTTGTCAGGACAAATTTTTGGCAAAAGTCATCATTGGTATACATTGGCCATTACACTTAGAGCAGTTGACGTTTTCTATCTTGCAGAGTTCTCTTCTTTGCTACCAAAGTTCTCATCATTTCACAGCTACTACATAGCATGGTTACGGAAGTAGCACATGTGACGTCATGTTATAGCTTAAACTTTATGGTAACCGAATAAAAAAGCAGACAAATTACGACCACCACACCACACTTTGTGTGTCAATTATGGACAAAGTAGTGACGATATGACATTTCTTTTTCTGCAACAATCATTATATAGCTTTAATGAAGAAATAAAATAAAATTGTTTTTAAATTGAACGATAAATCTGACAATCACAATGGTGTTTATGTTATAGTGGTTAAAAAAAGAGTAAAGAACCTGAAGCTATGCTCAAAAACCTTTCCTCTACTATGATTGTTTTCTTTTAATATCAACCACTATACTATAATGTAGTATTTAATTGATTTTATATGGTATATACAAATAAGCAAATTAATTGCTGACTCCCGTACTCCCGTAAATTTTTTATATATATTACCCAGTGTGCAAAAACTTGTCCAAAGTCCTCAGTAAAGACGCTAAAACAACATGTTTGACGTTGTTTTAGCGTCTTTACTGCTGAGAAGTTTTTGACCACTGGGTAGACAGCCCTTCACTGCAATATATATATACAGTATTATGAGATATACGCTTTTAATTTCACTATACTTTGAAAATTAAAACGTTTTGTCAGAGAGGCCCATCAACAAAACAAAATATGTTTTGTTTAAAAGTTATGTAAATTTTTAACATTTTTTATTTATTTCAATTTGAACCATATGTTATTATATAAAAGTTTTCTATAATATATATTTTTCAAACTGTTCTTTAAGCAAAATGTGATGTATTAATAAGATGGTTATTTTTTATAAACGATATCTGTTACAACGAATAAAACCAATGAAATAATTGCCAGGTAACCAAACCTTAGATAATGATCGGACATCACCTGTGGAGGATTCCTTTTTGAGCAACGTTTTAAACACTCTTCCACAGGTGATGTCTGACCGTTATCTTGAGCCTTGGGTAATATAATACGGTTATTTCCATGTTCCAGTGCTCGAATAAGGGTAAATAATCTCTGCAGAGGAGGGATCATTGAACATAGCTTCGGTACAAAGAAACCAATCAAATGCAAGATTGTTTAGGTGAAACTCGTTTAGGGGTTCATGTAAAGGCTGTCTAGCAAGTGTGTAGATTTCAATAAATAAACTAAAACCGATAAGTTATCGTAAATTTACTTTGATATCACCATAGAAACACATTATATTATAATATTTTCAATGGTTTACGATTTGATTGGTAAAACATCACTTCAGTTGAATTGGAAAGAGAAAAAAACTGACAAGTTTGTAGGCACACCCTCTTTATTGACGACATTCAATCGACCTCCGCTCATTTTCTAGTCAAATTTCATATAATGACCTCATATATATATAAGTTTATATAACATAATGGATTCTGTGCTACAAAATGATACCAAATGCATATGGCATCGTGTAATCACCAATTTTTTTTTATTTTTTTTAATATTTGATTTTGTTTGGTTACTACAGTTTTCACATTTTTATTCACAATCTTCAAAGTTTTTTATTCTCCTAATCCAGTTGACAAAACTTGTTTAAAGTCTGCAGTAAAGATGCTAGAACTACGCGTCAAACGAAGTTGTGCTAGCGTCTCTACTGCTGACTTTGAACAAGTATTTGCTGACTGGGAAATAAAGTATTTAGTTTCTTTCAAGAACTTTTACTTTCTTATGAACATTTTATTATGTCTTATAGAGAAGGTTATAAAGAAATCTTAATTCATGTGTCTAGATATAATTTTTTTTTTTGTTCATTGTTTATCAATAGAGATCTAAAATAAAGTATATCTTATTGCGGTTCTCTATATGTTGTATGGCATTTGTTTTTGTTTCTCATCTTATCTTATCTTTAAATCTGTAAAATTATTTAGAGTAGAGTTTTATATGATATATATATAATAGAGATGCTCTATAAAATAAAATCTACAGAGAAGTGGGCTGAGTCAACAATCTTGCAATGGATTGGTTTCTTTGTACTGAAGAAAGTAATCCATTGCAAGCTCGTTAATTTAACACTCTTCATCATAGATTTCATAAAAATATTTCCTTTTAAATTTGCATTTTTTAAAACATCTTTTTTTCCTTGCCTACCTTTCATGCAGAACAGCATCTGTTATTCCTTCCCATCATTTATGCTAGGTGCCTTGAGGCACTGGAGTTTTGAAATTAACAGTAACATAGGGTAAACTGGAAATTTCCATTTATTTGTGTGTTTATGCTTCTATAGACAGTGTCATATCCAGGGCTTTTTTGGGCATACCTGTTTTGTACAATAAGCCATCATTTAGGCGCATAAAAATAGTAAATGTTACCTTTACCCCTATTTGGTTTATTTGAACAGTACAAGTGAAGGCTTGCCTTTTTCTGATATCAGAGTTTAAGTGATGATGTAATTTAGTATCATAAAAATAAGAATTTGCTCAATAATTTAGACTGCTAAACCTGTCCGGTATCAAAATTGCCTTGGATATATCCCTGACAGAGCATTATAGTTATTGACTATTTTTTAATTTCATTTTTGCAAGTCAAATCAAATCAAAAGCGATCATTTTCTTATCTTGGCAAATAATAAACTGTGGAGAAGGGATGTTTGAGCATAGCTTTAGGCTACAAAACATACAAAAAAGGCTTAATAAGCACTTCTCTGTAGTGCTTATTTACTCTTATGTTGACCACTGAATAAATATTGAGCATGTAAATAAAGATATTCTAATCATGCTTGGATGCACTATGTATTTTTAAAAATATTCTAAGAACATTACAAGGCTTCATTACTCAATCCACAATATTTAAGAACATGAGCATATTGGAATAAAACATCGTTAGAGTAGATAACATTTATTCTTGAGACAGGAAATACAGTTTACAGTAGGTATATAGGTATTACAACAGGAGGAGCATAACTTCTATTCGAACATAAAATATTCGATATTATCGAACATTATGTTCGATATATGTTCGAATTAAGAACATTAGCTACGTAGTGTATCAAGAGTATAAGAACATAAAGGCTAGGTTACATAATGTAACAAGAACATTTTTAAAATACGTAAGAACATTTTAGGGCTTAAACTTAAAAATAAATAAGAATGCAAAGGCTCATGTCGTTTTTTTTTATAATGCAGCAAGATTTTTTAAATGGTTATTCACTATCTTTCTAAACACTGATCAACGTAAGTTCATTTCAGTAGTTCATTTCAGTAGCTTCACTTGCTTCTTTTTATTTGGATATTATTTATTAACATTTACGTATTCAAAGAAGATAAAAACTGAGTATTGAATCAGCTAAAAGATTTATTTTGTTTCTAAATATATTTGTAATATAACAATAAAAATAGAAACACTTAATCACAGCACTTGATTTAAGAACTAATAATCATTGTGGAGGAGTTGATTTTGAGCATATCTTCAGGCAAATTATATTCATTACTCCTACACATTGATTATTTCTTCTTAATTCAAGCACTCTACCATACAGATTAAAATCTTGTACCAACAGCTAATGTTTTCGTTTAAGCAAGAATGGTCAATTACCTTGCAGGGCTTGAAATAACGGCAGGTCATCACTGTCTAGGAGAGATTTTTCAGAATATTTTCAGCCAATTTGGCCTTTCAATTGATTGATTTCTTCATTCTATAAAACAAGTTAATTGTCAAGGTTGGCTTCTCAGTGGTCGAAATAAGAGTAAATAATCACTATGGAGAAGGGATTTTTGAGCATAGCTTTAGGCTTTGTAGCCTGAAGCAGTATTCCAAATCCCTTCTCCACAGTGATTATTTACTCTTATATTGACCACTGTGTGTCAATAATATTTGAATGATATACTGAATGATATACTTTATATACTGCTTTGCAGCTGAAAACTGTACTCAAAAAACGCTTCTCCATAGTTGATGTCCAACATAGTTGATGTCCAACATCATATCTTGAAGCATTATTTATAACTATATTATAATAGTAGTTATATTTTGAATGAAATCCGAAACCAGCACTTCTATTATCTGGTACGCATTCGCAAAGAAACAGTCTATTCGGAGCATCCATTCATAAAAAACCTGTGATAAATGATAATCTAATGATAATCTAAATGTAATGTAGACTATACACCAATGTTAGATAGAGCAAACAATCACTGTGCAAGAGTGGTTTTTGTACATACTGTAGCTTCATGCTACAAAGCTTTTATTTCAAATACTGTACTTATCGTGGTATAATTTGTGTTTTTATGAAATTATATATATATATATATATATATAATTAATACTCACAGTCTTGCACCCAGGGCTTCCTGTTCTCTACTATATGGAGAGCACAGGATTCAAGACTGAAACTAATTTTAAATTTTTATTTTATTTTTACTCTAATCTCCTATGTAAACTCGATGGCGTTTAGTTCTGTATTAGTAGTAAAGTATTATCAAGGTTGGTATGAACTTTATTTTCTTTTTTAGCTGTTCAAACAATATTAGTATTGGCTATTCAGTGTTTGATATAGGATCATAATAATCACTGTGGTAGAGTTCTATTGTCTGCTTTATCATCAGTACTCAGTGTCTTGTCATTTTTAGTTCAATGACTTTTAGGAGTTCTTTCGTCTGCTCTATCATCAGTACTTTGTCTTGTCAACCTGGAAATATTTTTAACTCAATGACTTTTAGTATAAACTTTATTAAATATTTATAAACATTTTCTCTCCTCCAGTTTCTCTCAATGGTTGAAATATGAGAAAATAATCACTGTGAAGGAGAGATGTTTGAGCATAGCTTCTAAGCCTAAAGCTATTCTCAAAAATCACTCCTCCACAGTGATTATTTCTCTTATTTCGACCACTGTATCTCATTGGTGAGATATTCTTATTGCATGGAATAAACCCTCAGTGTGAAGTTTAGCGCAATATTGTTACAATACAAAAATACGGGATGAAAATTTACTGAGTACGAATGAAGGATAAGTGTAAAATATAGTTGAACGAAAAGAAAACATTCCTGACCAAGGCTCAAAATTACTTGCTAATTAGTAGTTATTATTATTATTAGTATTATTAGTAATTATTTGATTTTTGCTAATTAGTAATTATTAATTTAATTCAAACACTAGAAAAAGCATTTTTTAATAACCTCTTTATTTTATATTTTAGAAAAAATGTCTATGTCAATGAAAGATTTGCAATCTTCATCTGATGACGATGAAGATCTATCATATGTCCGGAAAGTAAACAATCATAATAGCAACAGTGAACCAACATCTAGTGAAAAGCATACTAACACTCTTGGTTTGCAAGTTCATATACAAAGTTCAGAACCACGTAATATTGCAGAACCTGATTTATCAAATGAAAATGACTTCTCAAAAAGAACTTGGTTAAAAGATCAAGTTTCGGGTTCTTTAAAAAAACTTTCACCTAAGGTAACACCTAGTACATCATTAGATAACTCTTTCACCGACTCGTTTGCAGAGAACCATGCTAAACTCTCGAAAGTTCCTTCTGAATCTGACTTAAAGTCTTTTCAAGATAATGGTACCGATTCGAAACAGGGTTTATCAAAACGAGAATGGTTTAAAGGACATGTTAATAGTTATATTTCAAAATCTAAAAATTATTATTATAATCGTAACTCGGTTACTTATGCTAGTGATAGCAGTGGTTTGAATACCTCAACAGAACACAATTTCAGAGAAAACCAAATGGAGAATTCTTCTGATACAGTCATGCATACAAGCTCACCTGATGTTAGTAAGTTAGAACCAGATTCAAATTCTCTACAAGCAAATCACCCTGCTGTAAGCTTGTCATCAATTTCATCTGATGAAAGTCATCTCCCAATAATATCTGCTTCTGGTAAAAACACTTTTTCCGCTAAAAAAGAACCTCCAATTATCCAAATTAAAGTTGATACAACCAAGGATACAAGCAAAGGGACTAAACCGAAAACAGTCACATCAAGATTGAAATTTTCTGATTTACTCCACTCGAACACATCTTTATCTTCACCTAGTGAGAGTCTAGAAGAAATTGCTACTCCTTTGCCTATTAAACCTGATAAATCTTTCAATCAAGATAGTGAAGACTATACTGAAGCGGAAATGGATTATTTAACAGACCAAATTGTTAAAGAAGACTTAAAATTTCATCTACGACCAAACAGTGGTAACTCTATAACATTCTTTAGTCTTTGGATGAGTTCTTTGTTTATGTGCGGATATATGTTACATACATTCCCAGTGTTCTTATCTGGTGTTGTTACTGGTGCAATTATAACGTTTTTAGTTGGTTGCATATTGATTTGGTTACTGTGTCCATCTGCTGAAGTTTACGACCAGTATCATCAGGAATTAAAAAGTTTTCTTCTTGAAGATATGAAAAAATTGAAACAACCAGAAGTTAGTAAAGGTGCACCTAAGCCAGATGTATTAAGAAAACCAAGAGATTTAAAGGTATGGTTCGATATTTAAAATAAGAGTAAATAATCACTGTAAAGGAGGGATATTTGAGCATAGCTTTAGGTTTTAATGGCATAAAGTTATGCTAAAAAATCACTCCTCCGCAGTGATTATTTGCTCTTATTTTGACCACTGGAAGGTATTTTTTTCAAAAATAAATCTACAGAGAAAAGAACTGACTCAATGATCTTGCTATGGACTTGTTTCTTCTTATCAAAGAAACCAATGCATTCCAAGCTTGTTGACATAACACTCTTCTGTGTAGTTACGTTTTTAGCCCACCAAACAAAGTTTGATGGGCTATTGCTATCACTTTGTGGTGGCGGTGGCGGCGTCCCGTTTTTCTTAATAGACCATGTTCTGGAAGGGCTAGCATTTTGAAATTTGGTACCAGCATTTGTAGTGATATAATCTAGAACGGCTCGCCAAAAATCTTTTGATTTTGTCTACTTTGTCCCGAGTTTTTAGGCAAAAAGGGTCCAAATCTAGTTTTCGGACCAATGGACCGAAAAGGCGTGGTTTCGTCCGGAAATTTGGTTATGGCATTCTAGGCAATATTCAATTTCATCAACTCTGGATCGAGTATTGGCGAAAAAGGGATTAGAAAATAATTAGAAAATATTTGAGAATTCGAATTGTATGAGGTTTTTACCATATTCACCCAAATAACATGCTAAAATGATGGGGAAGAAGTGTAGTGTAGTGTAGATTGTTGTATTTTGGGGAAGCTCTTTTCTCAACTTTTTGAAATGATAAAGAATATAAAAAGTATAAAAAATGATCAATTTAAAAATGATCGTATATTTCAGCCTTTACAATTGTTTATTCAATCTGAAACTAAAACTTTACCATCTTAATAGATGCATTATTTCAAACACTGACACATGTGTGTATGCAAATCATAATATTTATGTGCTTGGGTTTAACTTTCACTTGGTTTGGTGGGCTACTTCCAATACTGTACCTTTGATTTAGTATAGTTTTCAGCTAATCAAGAAATTCTCCTCTGCAAGAAATGTCCAACTGTTATACACAGGCTTGTTTTTAATGAAATAAAAAAGTTGATGTAGAAGAAATTTAGCTTTATTTTGTCCCTGGCTCTCAGTTAACTTGCAGTAAACTTGCCTGAAATGTCCTGAAATGTCATGGAATTTTTTTATATTAAGACATCAATAGACTTTTTAGACATAATAGTCTAATTTTAATCAAAAATATTTTACCAGATTTAAACAGAGCATAATGTCTACTTGACACAGTAAATAGAATAATGACATCACAATGTCTAATGACATCACAATGTCCTTGAATGTCCTGATGATTTTATGAACTTTTTACATTTTCCTGGAATTTTTAAATAAAATGTCCTGGTAAAATTGACAAATATGTCCTGGAATGTCGTTGATTTTGTTTGCAAAATTTTAGTGGCCACCATAAGCAATACTTTAGAAACCCAACCTCCAATACTCAGTTGTAAATGAGAAATTATTAGTGGTTCTCTCTGCAAATTTAAAATAAGCACGGCTTCCAAATAAGTGCCACTCTCAAATAAGTGCGATGCTAATATTTCCTAAAATTTAATAAGCGACGTGGCACTAAATCTGTTACCTTATGGTATTTCAAAAGTATAACTGAACAAACACACTGTGTATCGTAAGGCTTGTCCTTTGAAAACTTTCTATTTAAGGTTTGCTTTGATTGAATTCTCGTAAAATAAGGGAGACACTGCTTACTTTCAATAATTATTTCAATTAACTTTTAATGATCTACAATATATTTTACAAATGTACAACACATTCTAAAAATGATAGATTTTGTTTAAACAACATCGATTGAATGCAGCTGATGTTGATTGCCATGTATAAACTGTGCGTCTGTACAAATTATCCATTATCCAAGTAAAATTTATTATTTGGAACAAATTTTAATCATAAAATGTTGCTGACATATTATAATGAAATATTTTTTTATCTTTTTAAGGGTTGGATGAACCTAACATATGATTACGATAATGTATTTGATAAAGAAATTGCAAAAGATGCCTATGTAGTAATTCATAAAGAAACTCTCTTTTTATTTATCAGCAAGAATAAGATAGAAGAGAAAACAGTTCCTGTAAAATCAAAACGGAGAGGTCGTGTTAAAGAGAAAATGAGAGCCAAACTCCAGGCTGAATTGAGTGAGGAACCTACCATTACTTTTGAGCAAGAAATTCAAATAGACTTAACGAAATGTTCCTTGCATTTAATACCAAATGATTTACCAATTCGACGTATCTGGAACAAGAAATACCCAATGGAACTCAAAGTACCAAAAGATGTCTTACAAAGAAGAGATATAAATTTGAGTCTTGAAGAATTGACTTTAAGTATAAATGATATAATCGAAGGGTTGGAATTTGTTGATGTAGGGTCCAGTGATACATTTGTGCACAACAAAGAGGAAGATATCTTCTATTTTTTTGGCAACACCGGCCGAGAAAAAGAAGATTGGTTCTACCGTATGCAGTTATGTGTTTCACCATTAAAACATCAAGTCACCTTCGAAGATATTCGAAAGCAACGATTATCTGAACAACCATCCAAATCATATCCACATTATATGGCAGAACTAATCAGTGAAAGTGAAAAAGTAATGCAACGCAATGTGAAAGGGAAAAAAATGGAACCATACTTAGCTTGGTTGAATATCTTCTTAGGCCGTGCATTTTGGGATTTCTGGCATGATAAATATTGGACTGATAAATTACGACAGAAAATTCAAAATCGCTTGAGTAAAATCAACACACCGCCATTTATAACTGATATCAAGTTGAAAGATTTGCATTGTGGTCACAACATACCAATTATACATAAAGGTTCATTGCCTGTGTTAGATGAATACGGAATATGGACAGACCTTCAAGTTACCTATAAAGGTTATTTTACATTAACTCTTGAAACACAGTTAAATGTTGATTATTATGTTGATCTGGTATCAGGTATAGTAAAAACAAAAACTGGAAGTGATTTAAAAGAAAATACACAACTCTCAAAAATGACAAAACTTTCTGAGATCGCCAATACCAGTAATGAAGATATAGATATGGAAGAATGTCATACTGATGGCAAACAAACAGAATTTGATGATGATGAATTTCTTGATAACATACCAGATGTTTATTTTGATACATTTGATGGTGCTGACGGAAATCTTGAGCAGGAAATTAACCCTGTTATGGCTGATCCAAGGTATTTTTGTAGAAAATGTAGAAAACATTCACTGTGGTGGAGGGATTATTGAACATTGCTTCAGGTTTTATAGACTGGGGCAATGCTCAAAAATCACTCCTCCACAGTGATTATTTGTTCTTAATTCAAACACCTACGTTAGTGATTGTATTGTTCATAATACAAGCAGATAATCACCTTGGAAGAGTTATTTTTTAGCATAGCTTCAGGCGACAAAACCTGAAATTTTGATTATTTGCTCTTATTTTGACTGCTGTTTTAGGGCTTATTTCAAAATGAAGATTTGTAGAGGACCTCTTAAGCTTGAATATAGCTGGACATCAAATGTGGGGAGTGTTCTTTGAGTATAGTGTTCAGCTTAAAAGCTGAACACTACTTAAAAAAAACACTACTCCACAGGTGATGTCCGACAGTTACAACCAGGCTTGCCCCTTATTATTATTTGTTTATTTCTTGTTTTGTTGATATCTTAATTTATTGGTATCAAATGCATCTGAATCTCCACCAAAGTATTACTACAATCAAAAGTGTTCCTTAAAAATGCTCTTCAAAATGAAACCATAAATTAAACCTCTGGGGCTTATTAAGGAGCCATCTCCAAAATTTGTTTACAGGGAAGAGTGCTAAATCAACAATCTTGTATTTGATTAGTTTCTTTGTACCAAAGAAGTTACTTCTCACTATGTCAGCAATTTCTCTACATTTTATCTGCCTTGTTTTGACAAAACATTTTCAAAAATAAATTTGAGTTAGAAGTTTTCTTGGTGAGAAATATTGCTACTTAAGAGACAGCAAAACGCTAATTCTGTCTAAATGTTTAAAAATTTCAAATTTTAGGAAAGTTTAACCCTATTTTATCTGGGGCCCTTGGTCCTTTTATCTAGGGAGTTGGGGAAGGGGGGAGGGGCAAAATGCCCTACCCCTTCTGAAGTACTTTCCTTGTACTTTCCGTGAATTCCGTGATAAAAATTGGCACAGGTGATGTCCTCATCAAACTCAATTAAAAAATGTTCAAAAATGTATTAAATAATAAACCATTACACAGTCTTTTGAGTTTTGAGTTTTGAGAACCATAGAATTCTTTCAATACCGTGCCAAAATTGTATTTTCATGTGTTTGATGTGTTATTTCGTCAAAATGTAGTGCAAACAATGAGAAATGAATGAAAGCTTTAATAAATATTACAAGGATATAGATTGCAAAAGTATGCCATTTCATTTATAATATGCATTTTTACACCTAAAAGCAAAAACTAATTTCAAAGCTTTTTTGCTACATTGATTAAAAATGGGCGTGGCCACAGGACACCTGCAACGATCACCAATTTTTTTTGCCATCTTTGTAATAGGTATTGTGGCAGATTTGTAAAAAAATAATTAATAAAAATCCACAGGGTAGGGCATTATTATTAAAAATAACCAGAACAACTCAAGCAGTGGCCGAAGTAAGAGCAAAATAATCACTGTGGAGGAGAAATTTTGAATGTACCTTTGAACTACAAAGAGCTCCAAAAGCTCTCCTCTGCAGTCATTGTTTACTGCTCACAGTACTCGAAATTAGATTTGATGTTTAATCTTGCAATATCTTTTCTTCTTGTAGAACGAAAGCATTTTTAGAAAGTCGGGCTGGTAAAAAAGTAGTTGGTTTAGTTGGTTGGCTTGCAAAGTCGAAATTAGCAAAAAGAGTTGCCGAAACTGATTTTGCTAAGAAAGCATACGAACGAGCATATGAGAAATTTCGTAAAATGCCTATTATCTTAAAAGTTGAAATACAAAGTCTTCGAGGAAATTTAGCTGTTAATATTCCACCACCACCTACAAACAGATTATGGTAAGGAGAAGAGTATTGAGTTAAACATATTGCAGTGTATTGGTTCCTCATATTGAAGAAAACAATAGATTCTTACATCTTTTCCAATGGACAAAATACTTGTTCAAAATTCTGTAGTAAAGATGCTAGAACAGCGTAGCGTCTTTGCTGACTTTAAATATGTTTTTGACCACTGGGTAACAATTGAAATCAGAGTCCGCAGTAAAGATGCTAAAACAATGTTGGGAACGTTGTTCTAGCGTCTTTACTGCAGACTTTGAACAAGATTCTGTTTATTGGGATGTTATACTTGTTGCAATACCTTCGAATTTGATGATTATATCAAGAAGCTTATGTGAGTGTATCGAGCAAAAACAATATCGTTCCACGTTGTTCTAGCGTCTTTACTATTGATTTTGACAAAGTTTTTATCAGTAACGCTTGCACATTATTTGTTAGGTTTGGTTTTCGTAACAACCCAGTGATCTTCATCACAGCTTCACCGAAAGTTGGTGATAAACAAGTGAGACTAACCTACTTAACAAGTTGGATTGAAAAAAAGTTAAAAGAAGAATTTAAGGTATGTATAATACATAGCTCTTTTTTCTTCGACTTTGACCACAAATCTTTTTTGACAGACTTTGTATGTTGGGGAAGCTTCTTCCTCAATGATAAGAGATTTATTTTTTTAAAGAAATTTTAGAATTCTAGGAATTGAAGTCTCCATTTTGATTTTGGGTAGCTTCCTTCTTCAATTTTGAAATTATCATTAATGCTACTCACTTGGGTCATAAAAAATAATTACATACACCATGAGTATAAGTTAATTTTAATAACATTGCAAAAAGTCTCAATGTGATTATGAAATTTAATTATAATATAAGAGAGGAAGATTATTTTAATAAAAGTTCTTTTATAAAAAGATATTATTATTTAATAAATATTAAAGAAGATTTATTCTTCTGTTGCATTGTTCTATTCTCTAATGCTTCTTTATTTTTTAGTTTTAATAATATCAGCTAATAAATACCATCCTATAAAATACAGATTATTAAATAAAACTATAACAGGTTTAGTAAAAACCATTCTATATATAGAATACAGATTATTAAATAAAACTATAATAGATGTAACATGTTTTTTTTCTGCCAACATATACTTTTACAGTAGTATTAAAGCATATCCTATACTATACATGTAGTCTGAATGTAGCCTAGTGTAACATTTACCAAGTCTTTAATAGCACAACTAATACTATAACATAGGTGCATTCTTTATTTTAATTTTACATAATGCTACGATGTATAATGCGCATATGCAATTCATATCCACTGTGGAGGAGTGATATTTGAGCATTACTTCAGGCTATGATATGACATTTCACTGCTCTTCCCTCTACAGAGTTTTGATATAATTTTACATTGATAAAGGTGTTCCAATTGTTTATTTAAAATGATACTTTATCAACTTAATAAGGGCATGAAATCCTAATCCAATGTAAACCTTGGGTGTTTATCCTTGATCTGAAATTTCATTACACAGTGACCTGACATAATTTTACCTCCATAAAGGTGTTCAAATTATTTATTTGACCTGGAACTTTCTCAACTTAATAAAGACATTATACACACTGTATAATGTGTGTATGCAAATCATATTTATGCGCTTGGGTTTAACTTGGTCTGGTGGGCTACTTTCAATACCGTGCCAGATTATCCCTAATAATCTTCAACTTAATAATAAGGCGATACGATATAAGGCGATACATGTAAAAGAGATATAACGGTTATTTAGTACGAATGTAAAAAATAGATATTTCTCTCCTCCTTGCACGCAAAAAATAACGTTACGCTTCCTTAAACTCCCTCGTCTACCTATGCTTACAAAATTACAACCTATTACGCACTAGCCGTCTAAAGGGAGTCTTTCCATATTTACAGGCTGTGTTTACATTCAGGTTTACATCCTTTCTTTGAAAACGTTTTTTGTACATTTTTAGAAAGCACTAGTTTTACCCAGCATGCAAGATATATCAATCAAATTGATGGATTCACAATTAAAAGGTTTATACCCCGATCGACCATCATCGTAAAAGATAAATGTTTCTGAAACAATGGTTTATCTGGAATCTCATCTGGTCGAGCAACCATGTTGTAACAAGCTCGAACTAAAATACGCATGATATCGATCGAAAGGGAAATATGCATGATATCGATCAAACGGAAAAGACCCAGTGGGCAAAAACTTGTTCAAAGTCCGTAGTAAAAACGCTAGAACAACGTATTTGACGTTGAGCTAGCGTCTTACTGCGTACTCTTTACCCATTTGGGAGTACTACAGTGGTCGAAATAAGAGCAAATAAATAAAGCCTGAAGCTATCTAAACAATCCCTCATTTACAGTGATTATTTACTCTTATATGATCCATTATGCTACACAAAATCCCTCCTTTGCAGTGATTATTTACTCTTATACGATCCATTATGCTACACAAAATCCCTCATTTACAGTGATTAATTACTTTAATATGATCCACTATGCTACACAAAATCCCTCATTAACAGTGATTAATTGCCCTAATATGATCCACTATGCTACACAAATAATCTTGTAATTGTTTGGCTGCTGCATATTAAAAAAGTAGATCCTTTATATAATATTTGATATAGAACACAATGCTTTGCAGATACTATCCCAGTGAGCAATTGCTCAATGAACTGTGACTGTGTGTTTGTTTTGATTTATTAAGCACGTGTTTGTTTCTCATGGAGAAACATTTACGTGTGTGTATAGAGTATGTATAGAATGTATAGAGACGTCTCCAATTGTCAAAAACTTGTTCAAAGACAGTAATAGACGTTGTTTTATCGACTTTACTGCGAACTTTGAACAAGTTTTTGTTCACTGGTGTATTTGTCTAATTTATGATGTCGAATTTTGGTAAAAATAAAACCTTGAATAATCTCTCAAATAAAATATGACACAAATTACGAATTTTAACAAGCAATATACACCACAAGTAAAAAGTAACTAATTAAAATGACCTCTCGAATACCCAATAGATTTATTTCAGAGATTTATCGAGGCTTAAGACTTAGGGCTTAGGATCTTGGGTCTTTGTGAAAACTTGACAAATTTTGTTGTTTCTAGCAGCCTAGTACCCAGGCTCACTGGACAATTTCGAATTTTCGTGCTGTTTCACTTGCTAATCAGATTTTGAGGCTTTCGGTCTTAGTTCATTCCATATTTTTACTCAAATTTCACTTTGTCTCAAAGATTTTTGTGGGAGATTGTAGACTGGAACAAGTCTCAGCAAAAAAAGAACTACTTTAGAACAAAATGCTAAATAGAAAAAAATTAAATTAAAAAACTACGATCTTCGTTTTGAAATAAACCAATCAATTAAAAGAAATTCACGTCGACGCTCTCCTTTGCAGAGTTTTTTCTTACTCGGTGCGAATCTTTACCGTATGTTTTTATACTAATAAAACGAGAACAATTACATGGAAATTTTCAGCGTGGAGCGAAATCTCAGCCCGTATTTCATATCGTTATTACATTCAAATATTTGCATTTCACCAAAATGAGATTACATGAGAAATATTTCAGCCTGAACTGAGTTTGTTCCCTATTCGGGGTGAAATTTTCAGTCCGCCTAATGCTAGTCCAGCTAAAAGTCTTCCATATAATCAGTTCCAAGCTTCTCCTAAAGTGTCAGAAAGTCTTATTAACATTAGCCTGAACCCCGGTCCTAACCGCTACTACAAGTACGGTTAAGACTAGGGTTCAGGCTAGTTAGCATAGTGGTTAAAAATGTCCTGGGAACAAAGTGGTACAGGGGTCCAACTGTTAATAAGGATGTAATCTTATTTGTATCTGATTATAGCAACCTCGATTCCAAGCTTCTTCTCTCTGGACGTCTAAATCTGTCTTCAGTTAAAACAAGAGAAGAAGCTCTGGGATCGAGGTTGTGATTATGGATTCCCCATTTAAGTACTCTTCTCCACATTAGACTATTTATTCTTACTTTACAGGGCTTGAAATAACTACCGGTATCACTGTGGAGGAGAGATTTTTTAGAACAGGTTCAGCCATTTTTGCTGAAAATATTCTGAAAAATCTTTCCTTCACAGTAATGACGAGTAATTATTTCAAGCCCTGCTTTACTGTATATCATAAGAATGCTATATGTCGGTTCCTAATGTTCGAATACTTACAGATAAAACTCCATGGAGAAGTTCAATAAATTCAGCCTAATGGTGAACTCCTTCATAGTACTTATTTTGAAAATATTGAACTGGTACAGCAGACAGCTGGTTTCTGTAACTGACTGTACCGCCGATGCTGATGTAAACTCGCTTCAATGATAAATATGCTTTTTATTCCACAAAGACAAAAAGTCATGGGAACGAGGTTGAATTTTCCACCTGTTCAAACAGTAATTTTCCAGTGGACAAAAACTTGTTCAAAGTCGGCTGTAAAAACGCTAAAACAACCATGAAAATGTTATTCTAACGTCTTCAACAAGTTTTTGCTCATTGGGTCAAAACTTTGGTTAAACACGAAGTGATTTGAAACGTTATATAATGTTATCTAATTTTGTTACAAATGATCGTCCTTCGCAAATGTTCTAGCGTTTATTTCAAATAGTAATTTTCAGTTTTATAAGTTATTTCATCGCTTAAAATAAGAGCAAATGATCACTGTGGAGGAGAGATTTTTGAGGATAGCTTTAGACTTTCTAGCCTAAAGCTATGCACAAGAATCACTCCTCCATAGTTATTATTTGCTCTAATTTTAAGCACTATTATTTAGAAAAGTAATTAGTAATTTTTATTTATTTATTTCAAATGTTATATTTAGGAAAGTGCTCTAAGCGGAAACCGATGTTTCCTTAAGGCCAGTTTCCATTAGCGTAAAATTCCGCGCGAAATGCAAATGAAGATATTCCATTGGTAGAAATTGACGTCACACGTCAATTTCTACCAATGGGATGTCTTCATTTGGATTCCGCGCGGAATTTTACGCTAATGGAAATCCACCATTACCATACATAAGAAAATAAAACTTTACATATCAATTTGCCATCATGTGTGGGTATCCCTAGACTAGATATAGTTAAAAGACTGTTCGTTCAATATTAATTTCGTCATGCAATCGCCATGACAACAGCCATACTAACTGATCACTAATTGGATAATCTTAGGCATACAAAGAATGGGAGAGAATACATGGTAAAGAAAAGAAATTACCTGGAA
>JAULBZ010002225.1:1837-19321 GCA_032360805.1 Neoturris breviconis
TGCACTTAGACTGGGTGAAGCCAATCCGGATGGAACGAGGCTAGTGTCTATAAAACTTAAATCTATAAACATTCTATTCTATGGTAAGTTTCGATTTGAAAGTGAAATTGCGGAAAGGTTTGCAAAACATTTATTTCCTTTTTCCATCTGAAACTAGGTGAAGCCATTCTGGATAAGGTAGTGTCCATAAAACGTAAATCTCTAGAGCGCTTATGTGTAGAGTAATGCGGTAATCATGCTATTTAAAACTATTGTCATAGAAATGATTTGTTAGCATTGTTTTTAGTGCAAATTAAGTCGTCAGTAATTAAGATAATAAGAAAATGAGGATCCTAATGCATCACTAGAAACATGTAGTGGCTTAGGAAGAGCAAACAGGCCATTATTAAAAAGTTTTCCTTTTCTTGGTATGTTGATCTACCTATGTGTACCACAGTGAAATAATACTTGGAATCGCATATACCATACTATCAAAGTGTTTACAATTTATACATTCAAGGTATACTATGCTTTGCATCTAAGTAAGAAAAACTACTTGGAAAATCTGCTATTTCTCATATCTATTAGCTACAACCCCTCATAAATTATGAGACTATTTTCAAATTTTAGCAAGCAAGTCCCTAGAGATTTATCTCAGAGATTTATCGAGTGAACTGAAGACTTCGGAGGTTAGGATCTCAGGACTTTTTGCAAAATGGACACATTTTGTTGCTTCTAGCAGCCTAGTACCCAGGCTCTGTAAGTAATCTCTGTAATGTGAGGTTGGTTCAACACTTGGTTTCTCCATAAATAGTCCAAATAGTCCAACCATTAACAACAGACTATTCTGAGAACTGGTTTAATTTACAATACAGTGGAGGGAGGTTATTAGAGGTGTTTAAAACAACAGAGCATGTTTATTACAAGCACTAAGGCCGTTTTCAACTTCAGGAAGTTTTCCACAGAATGAAAATGGAACATAAAATGCGCATAGGTAGAAAGAAGTATAGTTCTTATATTTCTTATTCTGTTCCATTTCCGTCCTGTGGAAAACTTTCTGAAGTCGAAAACGGCCTTTACATATCATATGCAGAGAAGGATAACATGTCAATGAGCTTGCTTTTTGCTTAGATTGGTCTCATGGGAATAAAGAAACCAATCCATTTTAGGCTCATTGACTCAGTGTTCTTCTCCGTAAAGTATATTTAACTATAATTACCTAGTACACAGAACGTCTTCATGTAAACTTCCCTGACACCTTTGACATTGTGTCCACAGTTTGTTAAACTTTTCTTCCATAGAATATAGAGTTGCAATTTCTTTCTGAAACAATTCCGATTCGCGTGACTCACAGTGTTGACACACTGCTGCTTTTTCTAGAAAACAGATGATATATAGAGTTTTTCCTTTTTCTCAACATTATACTCAAAATACACTCCTCCACAGGTGATTTCTGGCAGTTCTATTCAGGCTTGTATACAGATATCGAGCAGTTATTCAATTCTACGAATGTGGTAAGTTCATTTCCTTACTTGATGAATAAATAATATATTATCAAGTGGATCAAAAAACAACTCTCTATTTTATGCAGATAATATGTTGTATGCTACAATAGGAACCATGTTTCATTCTGAAATAATTCCGATTCACATGACTCACAGTGTTGACACACTGCTGCTTTTTCTAGAAACCATATAAGATATTTATCTTTTATTGTGTATCGTCCCGAAGAAACCAATCAATTGCAAGCTCATTGACTTAAAACTCTTCATCATAAATTAATTTTTCTCAAAATTATTGAATTTTATATTTTTAAAGCTGCTAAAATATCTGCTTTTGGAGATGGCTCCTTACGTATGTGTCTCTTTAGCGTTTAGTATCTTTACTTTGGTTTATGCCACTTATTAATTTTAAGATTAAATTTTCTTTTAAAAAAGAACAAAACCTATGGACCTTTAATATTTGTTTATTATTCACCATACCAACACTTACTTAATTAGTAAGATTTGCATGTTACTATAGAAAGCTAAGCTGCTAAATGTTTTATCAAAACAAAATCTTTAAAAACATTTCCCATTAGGCAAAAACTTGTTCAAAGTTCGCAGTAAAGACGCTAGCATAACGTCATTTGATGTTGTTCTGGTGTCTTTACTGCTGACTTTGAACAAGTTTTTACCCTCTGGGTTCAAGCTTTTAAAAACTTCCTTGATAACAACAACGTTGAATATTTCGCCTTGTTACACGAAAATATTTTTTATTATTTCCAAACGTAATCTGGAACCAAAAACCAAAAGCGGCATTCCAGGCGCGAATACAGTAATGGCCGAACTGAATTTAGTTCTTTGGAAATACTCGAGCATATGAAATGATTACAATAAACGTTTTAGCTGCGAAGCATAAAATCGTGCCGCATGTGACCACAGGAGAAGTCTACTAAATAATGGAGTCTTGTTTTATAATGAAAGTAGCCATTAAAGTTATATTTAAAAAGAAACAACCACACAGATACTAACCGCATCAATGTCATTTGTCTGTTGTTGGGAGGTGTTCTTCCGATAGAGATATTTATAAAGTAACATGGATCCATACATCTAATGTCCGTAGGTTTAGAGAACGGTCTGTCTAGTGCTGGAGTATTGCACATTGAGGTTACATAAAAATTGGATTTTACGTTAGCATGTTGGAAGAGGTAACGAAAAGGTACACTGCAAGCCTACAACGTCGGATCAACGTCGAAAACATTGTCACGACGTCGTTTTGATGTTGATCCGCCGTCATGTGCCCAATGGATATGATATATTTTAGGCAGCCTTTACATGGGTCCCTAAATGAGTTTCACACCAAACGATCTTGCATTTGATTGGTTTCTTCGTACGAAGAAACCAATCAAATGCAAGATCGTTTAGGGTAAAACTTGTTTAGAGGTTCACGTAAAGGCTGCCTTAGTATCGAATGGTATTAATTATACCCAGCGTTTTGTACTACTTGACTACTAATACCCCTACAGGCACACGACATCGGATCGTCGAAACAATTTCAAAACGACGCCACGACGTCGTTTTATTTGAAGTTGTTTCGACGTTGATTCGACTTCGTATCCCAGCAGGGCTAATGGATTATTCTTTCTTACATCATGTGAATGGAATTCTTGTGATTCTTTAAGCTTTTTATGCAAATATATGTAACGTATTACATAACATTTAATCTTGTTTACAACGATATCATCTTATCCCTCATTTGTAGGAGTAAACGACTGATCATAAGTTAATGATAAAATTGGTAATTCCAATGGGTGCTCATTTGGATAGTAAATAGCAGTCCATTATATACAAAAACAATATTAGATCATAATCCAATGAGCACGTGATGTCTATTTGACATACAAAATACGTTGTTTTGTTACGATGAACAGCGCGTCACGTGCCGGCAGAGAAATCTGTTTGAAATAACAAAACAAGTATGCAGTATTGTATACTACAGAGAAAATGGTATTAAAATAGCTTATTCTATCCTTGTAGTTGTCTTACCAGTAGTATGTTTAAGGCAACCTTTACATGGACCCCTAAATGAGTTTCACTCGAAATGATCTTGCACTCAATCAAATGCTAGCTCGTTTAGAGTTTTAGACCTTGATTTATGCACAAACATCACGTTCTTACTCAGAGGACGTATGACGTCGAGACAACATCGAGACGTCGTTTTGACTTTGTTTCGACGTTGCTCCGACGTCGTGTGTCAACAGGACAGTTTTTGACATTCCTAGAATTCTGACTACATTGCATGCACACTGATGTTTAAACGAATACCGACGAAAACCGAAGAACTCGACGAAGTTCATAGATCGAGCTAAACTAAGCAAAGTTTTTTTATCGTAGGCTAGTATGATTTTGTTTACGCCTGACAATTGATTTCTTTTCTATGAGTTTATGATGAATATAATGAATTTAATTTCCTTTCTAATTATAAGTGTAACCCTAGTAATGAAGTTATTTTTAATTAACAGATTTCAAATTAATAAGTATTTGACAATACAAGATAAATTAGAGATAATAATCGCCACACGGGCATACTTATGCTTTCGCCCAGCCAGCAAAAATCTGTTCAAAGTCAGCAAAATAATGTTAGAACCACGTTTGCAGAACGTTGTTTTTAACGTTATTATGCTGACCTTGAACAGGTTTTTGCCAAGTAGGCGGCGTTGATACATTCGGTTGTTTTCAACATTTGAATCAATCAAGGATGAACACAATATTTTTGTTGAAGTTAGCATTTGTTGTAAACAATGTCTCTGTCGGCACACGACGTCGTCGTTTTGACGTTGTTTCGACGTTATATGCTCTTTGGAATATATGTAACATTTTAAAGTGGGTATAAGAAAATACACGTAGATAACTAAAACCTGTTGTAATATCAACAAGCTAGAATATCTTGAATTTGATTGGTTTAGTCCGTACATAAAAGCCAATCAAACGCTTCATCATTAAGTTAGCACCTGTTTACACACTGAGTACTCTTTGTAGATCTACTCACAAAAGAAATTTTAACGAACTTGTTGAGTAAGCTATCCCAGAGGTGGGCAAAAACTTCTTCAAATTCCGAGGCTCTTTACGGCGGACTCTGAACAGGTTTTTCCAACTAGAATTCCTTAGTGTCACTCAAGAGGAATGAAGGTATGTAAATAAGAAGTTTAGAAAGAGGATAAATATTTATAATCCCGACTGAAGGGTAGTCAGCCCACTTGTGATATACCGCAACAACAAAAATGCTTCTAAGGGCTCGTTTCCTTAGATAAAAATAAGACATCCCTTATCTTAAAATCAAAAGGCCTGGAAACTAGATTGGTTAATTCTTCTTCTCCCTAGTGATTTACATAACTTAATTTTGTAATTACTAAACAATAGAAGTTGTAATTAACATTTTGTATCATATCGGTAATTAAGATGCATTTTTCGTGCATGTCTGTTGATAAATTAACTGATAGTTAGCTCGTTCAATGTTATGAAACTCCACGTTTGTTGTTTGTTACACGGAAATGTTATTCGTGAAAGAAGAAGATGTTTGACATTGAGAGGTTTTGTTTTCCTTTTTATGAAATAGGATAGCATGATACGTAGTAAATATTAGAACTTTGTTTGAAGATATTCGTTGAACTTTCGTAGAATTTTATTTCTTTCTCGGTTCGTAAATAAGGGACCGTCTCAAATTTCGCTCCAAAACCAACAAATTCAACAAAAATGAATCGGTACAGAAGTGTGTAAGGTCAACGAACTTGTAATGGATTGGTTTCTTCCAATCCTTCGCAAGATCGTTGACTCAGTACCCTCCTACATAGATTTTATTTTTGATTTACAAAAGGTTAAAATCAATTATATTGCGAGCTTTTTCGACTTTTAAAAGGCTGGGATTGGACCAATTATAGTAATACAAATTTCTTATGACTATGGATCAATATAAATATATATTAACGCTAGTGACGCTAATATATAGGGTCAGTTAAGTTGAGACACGAGACCGGGAACATCTAGCTGAACGAGTTCGGAAATTGAAACTTTTTTATTTGTAATATGGTAAATAATGTCGTTATAAGACGGATGTTGTCGGATATTATTAAACGACGTTTGTTTTAATTATAACGATAACAATAGTAATAATAGATATGCGTAACCTACTCCATTCATCTGTATTGCAAGATAGAACCTAGCAGGCACATTACGTCAGATCAACTTCAAAAAGACGTCGTTTTGACGTTGATCCCACGTCGTGTGCTCACTGACAAACTTCTTATAAAAGCTCATTGCCAGTTCTGATAATACAACAATCTAACCTTTTACCCGGAGGGCAAAAACTTGTTCAAAGTCCGCAGTAAAGATGCTAAGACAACAACGTTTTTACTGCGGACTTTGAACAAGTTATTGCTCACTGAGAAGGTGCAGTATTTGTTCAGGTTTATTGTAACCTTAATGTAGTATTTGTTCGCTTTTGTTGAGTAAATTATCAAGTTGTCATAGTCTTGTCATGTGGTGTCAGAAGCACATTCTTTGCTATTGATATCCCTTGCGATCATGGATTACCAATAAACTGAGTATAGTCGCCCTAAAAAAATGATATACGGACGGCATCGTAATTTATGACACGAAATAAATACGGTGATACGATGTTGAACATTACGACATTATTTCATCGTCATATTTGTATCACCGTCATTTGAAACAACTGATGACGTGTGTCGTCACTTTCAATAGAAGATGAGGTTATATTGTCGAGTTCTCTGTAAGTACGTATATTTTCATACAAAAAACATTCCTGTTAGTTTCCATTTTGTTCTCAAAAACTTTTATCTAAGTGGGAAAAAATCTGTTCAAAGTCCGCAGTAAATATGATAGAACAATATTTTCAACGTCGTTACTGTTGAGTATGAACACTGAATGTTTCAGGAATTCTTATATTTCAAGTAGGAAGTTTTAATCAGAAAACCAGAACTTAATAGGATGTCCTACGGAGTGCAGAATATTTATTCAAGTCATTATGATTGTTGTTATTATTTATTTTTTAATCTTCCGACCGGGCTTTCTCTTCAAAAGAATGGTTTACAATATATGGGTACAAATCATTTTAATTTGACTAGCGGTATATACTGTGGGGAAGGGCGATATGTCACTGATCTTAAAATTAATTGGTTCGTTTATTGACCAGTACTGATCCACCTAAAAATTTGACAACGGGTTTCTATAACTAGAGAAATGCATTGACAAAATGTTAGCCCAGAATGCAACATAAATAACCCGATAAATGATAATAACAAAACATAATATTGTAGACATTATGAATAGCATATATTACCCATAATTAACCACAAATTACCCATAATTATAACCACGTTCACTGACAAATGTGATAAATTTTTATATAAATAACTGACGATAACTGTAGTAAATCAATATACATGTTAAGGGAAAGTGTATATAAATTTCATTCTTTGTCATAACTTTTGAATGAATCACTACTATGACTATGGACCAATTAAATTAAATTTTAATATTTTACTATATTTTATCAATAAAAAAACTATGCATCATGAGGTTCAGCTCAATTGTAATGATGCTTATAAAAAACCTCCATTTTTATTTTTTCAAAGACGAAGAGCTGCTCTTTCGTATTTCGAAAAGGCAAGAAGCCCTGGGAACAACAAGGTTGGTAGCTAGTATGTGGATTATGTAAATTAATATAAAGTGATTAAAACTTGTTTCCAGGAAGTCTATACGGTGTGGTTCTCTATTGATTGTGATTAATGAAACAAATAGCTATCGAAAATGTAATTGTCGTTCGTTTGATATTACATAAAGCAATAGGATTCTTGCTTTTTAAAATAATGTCTTTTTAGTCTATAACATTATTTAACCCTTAATTAATATGGTGTGGACCCCATGAAATATTTAAATTTTGCTGTAAAAGTAACATAACAAAAATTATTATTCAGGAGGTTAATTTCTTACATACTTTAAAAAATCTGCATCATACCTTTGTGACTTTTTGCCCCCCTGAATCTTCTAATACCTTCCCGCATGAACTAACAAATTTCCGGGGGTACCCCACCATACTAACAAAGGGTAAAAAATTGACATTGCCTGCAATAAAAACCTCTATTATAATGACCCAACAGCACTCATATGCAGTTTTATCTATATTGGATTTCTGAAGAGTTCTTTCTGCTGCTGTTTTGTAGAGATTTATATTTTAATAATTTGACTGCTTTCCTTAATAATAAAAGTAGCATACCTACTTTGTAATTCGGTGTATATTAAAAAGTTAAAACTGGGTGTGAACGCTTATTTTTAGAGTTGGTGCTTATTCAAGCAAATATGGTAATCAGGGATACATTTATATTCTTGCCGTTTTATTGTTTTGCAAAACTTTGATGCTTGAACCATGCATTTTGTAGTATAATAATCTTTTAGCTGGTTGGTGCGATTTTCAAGCCGATTTGACTTTTAGTTGTTATTTCGATACATTGTATTTGGCTTAGAATTTTAGTCCACCAAACGAGTTTTGGATGCGCTATTAGTATCACTTTGCGGCGATGTCGTAGTCGGTGGCGGCGGCGTCCCATTTTTCTTAATAGACCATCTTCCCGAAGTGCTACCGTTTTGAAATTTGGTACCAACATGCAAGACGATATTTTGAAAAGACTCCCCAAACACTCGATCCGAGTTAAGCAAAAAGAGTACAAATTGTGTTTTCGATCCAATTGACCGGAAAGACGTGGTACCATCTGTAAATTTGGCATCGGCATTCTATATTACGAGACCGTTAGCTAATTTGTTTCGATTTCTTTAACACGGTACCGAGTAGCGAAAAAGTGATTTTTTCAAAAGTGGATTAGAATTAAATTTTTTTTGAATATTTGAATTCTATGAGGTTTTGACCACAATCAAGCAAATATCATCCAAATGATAAAGGGAAAAGTAGAGACTTACAAATTCTTTTGACAGGCTAATTTGCTATGAGACTTTGACCATGGCATTCCGTTTGTATTTTGGGAAGCTTCTTTCCCAATTTTCAAAGATATAAAATAAATCAATGGTTAGGGATATTTTTTTAAAAAAAATAATGTGAAAAATTTGAAGTCTTCATTTTCATCTTGAGAAGCTTCCTTCTTCAATTTTAAAATAAATATTAATGTATTCACTTAAGGCTCGTGAAACTTAATTAACACCATCAGTATAATATGATTTCAATAAAAATATTATAATTAGTCTCAGTGGAAATTAGAAATATAATGACAATACACAATTCAACAGAAGAAGATTTTTTATAAAATAATTGCATTCATTCAAAGAAAATAAGTAGATTTAAGAAAATAAGTAGATCTAAAGAAAATATATTTGTCTGTTACATTGTTCCATTCTCCAGTGTTATTTCAAGAATAAAAGCGGGACCGCCGCTTTCACTTTTGGAGCTTCGCTTTTATTCAATGGTCCCACGTTTATTTCCATGGTTCTACTTTTATGGATCCCGGGACTCGAAACCCCGTCCCACTTCTATACCATGCTTTTTTTCTATTATATTATGAAGTCACGCTTTTTTACTACTCACTCCTACATTTATTTAGCGGTCCCACTTTGATTTTCGGGATCTCACTTTTGTTTCTGTGGTCCCGGAACCCTGTCTTACTTCTATACTATATCCAGTTTTTGGTGATTCATTTACAACTTGAATGGATGAAAGGATCGCTCATTGTATAGTTTTGCTTAAATATTTGTGATAAAGTCGTGACCGATATACTTGTTTATGTTCATAAATAGAACTAAAGTTACCCACAATGTGAATGGGGTACTTGTCTCTATGTATTGTGTTTGTTTACAATCTCTTGACTTGAAAGCATACAGGACAAGTTATAGACTAGGAGTCGTTTACTAAAAAACAAAGCAGAGAAAAATACGGAAAAACTTTCTGCCGTGTAACAACTGTAACCATCCGTATTTTTGTAAACTAGAGGAAGTCGTTTACTAAAACAACACAGCAGAGCAAAATACGGAAAACCTTTCAGCCGTGTAACAACTGTAACCATCCGTATTTTTGTAAACTAGAGGAAATCGTTTACTAAAACAACACGGTAAAAGTTACTAAATCCAAGCCGGCCAAAAATTGTTTAAAGAAAAAACAACAAAAACTCCCCCCTCTTGAAAATAGAATTTCTGATAAGTGCCTCTCCAACTTCGACAGCGACTTGTTCTATTAGAAGAAACATGTTACGGCGAATGCAATCTATTTGTGGTCGCAACAGAATCTAATATGGAGCCCTCCCATCTTCTTGATGAGACAATGATGAACTTGAATTCAAATTTGAATGTAAAACAATAGCTAATCATTATATAAAAAAGAGTTTCTCTTCATTTTTACAAACTTAGAAAAAGTATCTCCCTCGAATAAACTTTTTGTCCCCCGGCGTTTATTCAAGGAAATACGGTACTTGATATATTTTCTGTTGTCGAACATTGCTATGTATCTATTTCTAGAAATTTCGATCAGATGTGAATTCAATGAGCAAACACGAACTCGTGAGATAGGTTAGATCTTAAATGTGAAGCAGCCATCTTGTTTTGTCAAACTTAATGCGTCTTGATAGTTTCTCAGAGAAGCTGAATAGGGAGAGTAGCTACAACACTTGCTTGAGTATGATACACATTCGTTCTTCTTGAGCCTAAACCCATTCTTAATGATGGGGAATAAGTAATAGTGACCCAGTAGGCAGAAACTTAAGACGCTAGAATGACCGTTACAACGTTGTTCTAGCGTCTGTACAGCAGAGTTTGAACAAGATTTTGACCACGAGGGAATGTAGCCATATTTTATTTAACAATTCGGGGGGGGGGGGGTAGGAATAAGCGAGGGGGTGGAAAAATTACAATTAAACATGATAACAATGGTACTTTACTATCGCTAACTATATGGTTTGTGTTGCTGTTAATTGGTTAGGGACTAGTCGATTAGTTACTTTATTCTAACTTCACGGCAACTAATCGTGTCTGTTTTTGTATTTATATTATCATAGATATAGATCTTTTCATATATCTATGATATTATGCGGTCATAGTAAGAATTTTAGTACTTGAAACAAATTTGACACGATTTTGTAAAGACATGGGGTTTTTCTACAGGAAAATAGGCTCGTGACGGTTTTTCAACATAAAAAAAGACGTTGTTTTGACGTCAAAACGTCAAAACAAAACAACTTCTTTTTTTCGTTGAAAGTACGTCACATGCCGGTAGAAAGTACGTCACATGCCGGTAGAGAGGATAATTGATATTATTTGCTGATATAGCTATATTTATTGGTCATCTATGATCATATGACAATCTGTGCCAACGAAATGTCATGAGCGATAATGCATCAAGAAAAGTGTGTTGACATTCGTAATAAAAAAATATAGGATCCTCCGCGAAGAAGTGTATATTCTTCACCGTCGATCATTTATTCGTCTTAATTTGATTTATTAACTATAGCGGAGTTCGAGTCATTGTAGGCAAATTTTTTTGCAATTTTTAAAAAGGCGAAAAAGAAACGAATGTTAAGATTTTTCTACGTTAGTTCTCTTACGATCTCTAACATTTTAAAATGCTGGAGAGTGTCGGAACTCTCCGTCTTCATTTTTTCCTTTCCTAATTCTTTATTTGTAATTATTTTAAATAATACAGCTGGTATGGAAAACAAAAGAACTCTCACATAAAAAAAAAACATAGTTAAATTTTCGTTTTATCTTCTCACTATTCCACTCCTCCTCTTTCTTGCTATGCAACGATTTTTTATCTCAAAACATGTGAAACATATGAACACTCACGAGGTGTTAAGTTTTGTGTGCGATTTCACTTTGAAAGACAGTGTTTAATGAAAACAAAGTCTTTTTAATATACCACTGTAATGAAGACTTTTTTTCAGAACATGAAGTGATTAATCGAGATGAAATTCTTTGTTTTTATAGATTACAACTATTACTACTAGTCAAGACAAGTAACTCAATACGTCATACACTTAGTAAATATGGTGTAAAGGACTGTGAATTGTTGTACAAAGAGTAATAGGAACACATCAACAAAGTTTGTTTACTTAATCTGTTATTACGTATATGTCAGATCACAACAAACAACAACAAATAATTACATCTATACTTGGTGAAAACGACATTTATATCGCTTGTTTAGAAAATTGTACGTTTATGGAAGGATATCGGGTTAAATGAGAAGGATTGACAAAACAACTGAATCAACAAGGTTCTAAATATAAATTAAAATACGTCATAGGTTACCTTTAGTCATTCTGAGTTAATAGCCAAATAACGTTGTATTCTTAACACTACCTTCGTAGTTGTGTAACTTCAAATATGGCGGTTATAGTGTGTACAGAATATGACAGAGAATCTTTCCTTGATGAATACAGTCCATTATGTAATGTAAATGTAACACCAAAAAGAACGAAAATGGAACAGTTTAGAAGGCGATGTTTTTCTGGTGAGTTTATGTCTTTCGTCCCTTTCAAAATAGAAAATCAGCCTTCTGATTTCCTCTGATTTTTTTTTCTTTTTTACGAAGCAAGTTTCTCTCCAGGAATAGTATAAAAAGTTCCCTCCTGAGTCTACCCCAGTGGGCAAAAACATGTTCAAAGTCCGCAGTAAAGACGCTAGAACAATGTCGACGTTGTTCTAACGTCTACTGTGGACTTTGAACAAGTTTTTTCCCACTGGGTTTCTTTTTTTACCCAGTTAATCAGGTTTAGTACTTAAGATCTAAATCTAAAAAAATATCAGTTATTTTTTTCGCGCATATGTTTGAGAAGATAAGAGATAATATTTCAGCCTATATTTCGCTTACAAATGCTAATCTGTAAGTGAGTTATGCTGATCACTGTAGAAACAGAAAACTAATACCAACCTCGCTCCCAGGGCTTCTTTCCGCTTTTTGAAAGGGGATAGGCGCGAAGAAAAAAGCATTGGGAACGAGATTGGTATTAGTTTTCTGTTTCTACAGTGATCAGCATGACTCACTTACAGATAAGCATTTGTAGGCGGTTAACCAGATAATACCAACCTCATACCTTAATCTCTCATCAAAACTCTCATCAAAACTCCAAACCTTGACCTCTCTTCAATTCAACCAACCCCAAACCCAGACCTCTCTGTAATTCAACCAACCCATTCCTCCTGACTTCACTGCAATTCAACTAAATACAAACCCCAACCTCTCTTTAATTCAATCACCTAATCTCAAAGAGATGTTTTTTGTTAGAACACTTGTGTGATATATATATTAGCTATACCTTGCTATGGCAGACATAAAAACCAATAATCTTTTATAAATGGACGGTTTAAAAATAGTTGCGAAAAATAATAGATCAAATTATGTCAAATAAATTGTGTAGGTATTGCGCCCTTTATTATGGTCATTTGTAGATAGATAGTACTCACTCGTGCACCATCTGCTACATGACGTCAGATCAACGTCGTTTTGACGTTGTTTTGACATTGATCTGTCGTTGTGTGCCCACCGGAATTCTTATTAGACATTATTCTCATTAAGCACACTACGTCGATTCAATGCCGAAATGGCGTTGCGATGTCGTTTCAACATAGCTTCGACGTTAATCCGACGTCCTGTGTATGCAGAGATTATGCCCAGTGGGCAAAAACTTGTTTAAAGTCAGCAGTAAATACGCTAGAACAAACGTCGAAGATGTTGTTCTAGCGTCTTTACTGCATACTTTGAACATGTTTTTGCCCACTGGGTAACATATATTTCAACTAGATCTTCAACTGTATTAAATATCTTCTAGAGATGCCGATGACAAACAATCCATTATCGAAATTCCGTAACAACACACGCACAAAAAAACTTGATAGACTTGAAACGAAGTTTTTAACAAAAAGAAGTGCATCGGATAGTACCCTTGAAGAAAATAGTGAGCGTGATAGCGGCTACTTTTCTATTGATCCCGAAGAAAGTATATATTTCATTGCTGAGGATGGAGAAAGAAAATGGTAATAATGAATTCTTATGCTTTACATTCTGATATCTTACAGGAATCAAGTTGGCTGAAAATATTCTGAAAAATCTCTCCTCCACAGTGATGACCGGCTGTTATTTCGAGCCCTGAATTCAAGCCTGTCAATAACTGCCAGACATCACCTGTGAGGGAATGTTTTTTTGAGTCTTATAGGATTACCAGGACGAGTATATTTTACTGTTACAAACATCACCTGTGGGCAAAACTTGTTCAAAGTCAGTATTAAAAACGCTAGAACTTCGTCCTTCGATGTTAATCTAGCGTCTTTGCTGCGGACTTTGAACAGGTATTTACAAACTGGGACATTATTTTCATGAGGCACACGGCGTCGGATCAATATTGAAGATAACATCCAAATGACGTCGTTTCGACGTTGATCCGCGATGTCGTATGCCCACTATGGGTCACTTCCACTAGTTATCAGTAGGGACACGACGTGAACAAATTCAAAATGACATCATTTTAACGTCAAAAGTGGTGTTTAAACGTCGGTAATATTGTTTGGGTAATCGTTTGCAATAACGTTGAACCCTCCACAGAAGTGAATTCGATAATTCTGCGCATTGATTGGTTTCTTTGTATAGAAGAAACATATCAATTGAAAGCTGGATGATATAGCACTCTTCTACGCAGTTTTATTTACTGATGCAATTAATTTCACTTTTATAGGGATGATTTAGAACCTTTTATAGATGAGGGTTTAGGAGATCATTCAGTAAAAGCAGCGAGCTTTATCAAGAAGCGGACGAAATTTTTACTATATAAACATAACATGAAACTATCCAATGGGAAATATAAAGACAAAGCTACCACCAAGCAATCTGTTTCTCCTGTGACAGAACATAGTAATAAAAATAACCAAAAGAAGAAAGATAACTGCGAGGATAAAGTTACACCCCGATCGAGAAAGTTGTCCTGGAAGAAAGCAAAGAAGCACGCTTCAATAGTGGTGAGGTTTATTCGGAGAGATAGTAAGGGAGAAGACGAGGTATCCTTGTTGAGATCTGCAAGTATTAGATCAAACCATCCACAAATCGATAGAATAGTTCATGATGATGTTACACAGGATCATAAGGATCCACAAACGGAGAGAACAGTTCATGATAGCGTCACACAAACTTATAAGGATCCACAATCCGATAGAATAAATCATGAGGATATCACACAAGATCATAAGGATAGTAATAATTCACTTGAACTGGGGAACATAGTACTTGATGATTCGTTTACATCAGACGAGCAACATTTTAACCAAGAAATAATTTCTCCTTTTGACGACTCATTCATTACAAAAGAAAACATTGGGGTTTCACCGCTGGATATAAAATACCTTACACCACGAAATATTTCTAGAGAGCGACCATTACGTCACCGGCCACGTTCATTATCTTATCACGCTACTACAAATTATACTCAAGAGACTGGAGACGAGAATAATAATGTAGACTTTGTAGCAAAATACTTGAATAGAAGTCATTCGTTAGACTTTTCAGATATTCGTGAACTTGAAAACGATAACCACTTTGAGCAATCACTATTTCCTGATGATGACTTTGAACCTGAAAGTACTGTGTTTTGCGTATCACCTGATATATTCCATAAGGAAAATATTGTCACAGAAAAAGAAGAAATCAAAAATAATATAAATAAAAAAGGACGTTTAAGTCATGGAGAATTTGAAACCATTATCGAAGAAGAAGTGGATAATTATATTTTAAGTGATCATCAAGACAACAATGACGATTGTCTCGATAATGTCAAACATATAGGTTCGCTATCATATAGTGTAAATAATTTATATGATCTGCTTAACAGAGAAAATCTTTTTAATTTTGATTGTAGTTTGGATGGTCTGTTAGTTTGAGCAGACATTTTTAATTTATTTGTTTATTACTATTATTATTATTAGATAGTTTTTATACCACGGAATTTCGTTCTCAGTACTTCTCCTCTTCTTTACGAAATGCTAGCTGAAGATTCTGGGAATGAAACTGGTTGTTGCATATATACATTTTAGAAATTGAAGAAAATATGTCGTTTTCGGTCCTGATATTTGTAACTTTTACCATGTGCAAGTGTTTTTTGAGCGTACATATTAGTTTCTGTTGATGTTCAGGTTTTCAAAAGCTTATTACATCAAAATATCTTTAAAACATTACAGCCGCGAAAGTTAGTTGTCTCAAAATGTAATAATATGATCTAAATGCGAAAGTTAGTTCTGTAAAATTGCAAACAAATTGCGGACTCTCTTAAGACCGCGAAAGCTTCTTCCCAAAATACCCTACCCTGCGGATTTTTACAAATAACTTTTTTGTTGTACATCAACAATGACTGAAATTTCGCAACTCTGCAATACCTATTACAAACTTTTTTAAGGAAAACAATGGTCGTTACAGGTGCTCTGTGACCACTCCCATTTTTGACCTATGTAGTTAAAAAAAAAATCAAAAAAAACAAAACAGAATACGTATTATATGCAAAATGGCATATTCTTACACACAACGTCCGGTATTACTATTGTCTTCATTCAGTTAACATCATTTGCGCTAAATTAGGATGAAATTACACCTTGAATGCGTGAAAATACAATTTTCTATTGTCTTCAAAGTATTTTATTGGTTGATTCTCAAAACAACAAGACAATGGCCTATTGTCTAATAATTTTTTGGATATTATTGAACTAAATTTGATGAGGACATTAAATGTCCCAATTTTTATAAAGAAATTCAAAGTAGTATTTAATTTAAGGGGGTAGGGCGTTTTTGCCCTTCCCTCACCCCCAGATAAAATATGTACCTAAAGAACTCCAGGTAAATAGGGTCAAAAGTAGCAAATTTTGAACCAATTGGATCATGAATAAATAAACGGAAGAACATTACCCAGCCGGCAAAAATCTGTTTAAAGTCAGGGAAATAACGTCAGAACAATGTTCTTTGAGCGTTGTTCTAACGTTATTTTGCTGACTTTGAACAGGTTTTTGCCGGCTGGGTATGATCTAAACATTACATTACCGTTAACAATTTCTGAAAAGCAAATTAATTATTTTCTTCTGATAGTCATTCTAGACCAAGTTCTTTAGACGTTCCTCTAATAGTTCCTGTGATTGCAAGACAAATGTACTGATTATGTCAGCAAAAAAAGTATTGTTAGGCATATCATACTCTATGTCACCATACACTCTTTTTTATAAAAGCAACCATTTTATAAGCAACCAGTACTCCGGACAGTAAAACACTAAGCAAATTTAGTAATCAATCATAAAGAACTTTAAAATGCAATTTCGTTTAATTTTACATTTGCTCGGCAGGCAAAAACCTGTTCAAAGTCGAAAACGTTGTTCTAACGTTATTTTTCTGACTTTGAACAGGGTTTTGCCGATTGAATGTATGTCAGTTTGAAATGCTGTGACCTGTATAAAGTCCCAGAATCAGGTCTTTCTGTTACATTCTCTTCGAATGTGAAAATATATCGAAACATTTAGCAACTGTTAAGCAACTTTTAGTACTGAATTTTTGGTATCCTAAGCAATAGTCAGCACTGGGACCTGACCTTAGTTGCTTCATAATCACAAGAAAGAGGTAGCCGTCTGGAAACACGGGCCAAATCGGCTCGTTTTTATTAAAAAGTCGCGTACCGTATGACATTAGAACCCAGACTACTTTCTTGTGACTTTGGTTGCTTATAAAATAAAGAGTGTAATCAAAATTACATCTTAAGATAAGGGAAAAATTTCGCTCCTAAACCACTTTTTTTGTTAGGGTTAAATCGACAAAATTCAACAAAAATGAATCTGTGCAGAAGTGTATTAGGTCAATGAGCTTGCAATTGATTGTTTTTTTTCAATACATTCATAACCCAACCTCGTTCCCAGGGCTTCTTGCCTTTTCGAACACGGAAGAGCGGCTCTGCTGTGTTCGAAAAGGCAAGAAGCCCTGGGAACGAGGTTGATT